>JARQOD010002799.1:0-72929 GCA_033576555.1 Oophaga sylvatica | reverse complement strand
CCCCCAGGGTCAGTATCAGTGCAGCCCCCGGGGTCAGTATCAGTGATGCCCCGGGGTCAGTATCAGTGTGGCCCTCGGGTCAGTATCAGTGCAGACCCCGGGTCAGTATCAGTGAAGCCCCCGGGGTCAGTATCAGTGTGTCCCCAGGGGTCAGTATCAGTGCAGCCCCCGGGGTCAGTATCAGTGCTGCCCCGGGTCAGTATCAGTGCAGTCCCCGAGGTCAGTATCAGTGCTGCCTTTGGGTCAGTATCAGTGCAGACCCCGGGTCAGTATCAGTGAAGCCCCAGGGTCAGTATCAGTGTGTCCCCAGGGGTCAGTATCAGTGCAGCCTCCGGGGTCAGTATCAGTGCTGCCCCGGGACAGTATTCAGTATCAGTACAGCCCCAGGGTCAGTATCAGTGCAGCCCCCAGGGACAGTTTCAGTGTGGCCACCGGGGTCAGTATCAGCGCAGCCCCCGGGGTTAGTATCAATGTGGCCCTCGAGTCAGTAACAGTCCTGCCCCTGGGTCAGTATCAGTGCAGCCCCCGGGTCAGTGTTAGTGCAGCCCCTGGGGTCAGTGTCAGTGTGGCCCCCGGGGTCAGTATCAGTGATGCACTGAGTCAGTGTCAGTGTAGCCACCGGGGTCAGTATCAGTGTGGCCCTCGGGTCAGTATCAGTGCAGACCCCGGGTCAGTATCAGTGAAGCCCCCAGGGTCAGTATAAGTGTGTCCCCCGGGGTCAGCATCAGTGTGTCCTCAGGGGTCAGTATCAGTGCAGCCCCCGGGGTCAGTATCAGGGCTGCCCCGGGTCAGTATCAGTGCAGTCCCCGAGGTCAGTATCAGTGCTGCCCTCGGGACAGTATCAGCGCAGCCCCTGGGGTCAGTATCAGTGCTGCCCTTGGGTCAGTATCAGTGTGGTCCCGAGGTCAGTATCAGTGCTGCCCTCGGGACAGTGGTCAGTATCAGTGCAGCCCCGGGTAAGCTTCAGTGCGGCACCCGGGGTCAGTGTCAGTGCAGCCCTCTGGTCAGTATCAGTGCAGCCCCCGGGTCAGTATCAGTGCGGCCCCTGGGTAGTATCAGTGCGGCCCAGGGGTCAGTATCAGTGCAGCCCCGGGGTCAGTATCAAGTGCAGCCTCGGGTCAGTATCAGTGCGCCCTGGGGTCAGTATCAGTGCAGCCCCCGGTTCAGTATCAGTGCAGTCCCCGGGTCAATATCAGTGCAGCCCCGGGGTCAATATCAGTGCAACCCCGGGGTCAGTATCAGTGCAGCCCTCGGGGTCAGTATCAGTGCAGAACCCGGGGTCAGTTAATCATCAGCGCCCCGGTCAGATCAATGCAGCCCCAGGGCAGTTTCAGTGTCCCGGTCAGTTCAGGCAGCCCCGGGTAGTATCAGTGGCCCGGTCATACAGTCGCCCGGGTAGTATCAGTGCAGCCCCGGGTCAGTTAGTGCAGCCCGGGGTCAGTTCAGTGGGCCCGGGTCAGTATCAGTGTGCCTGGTCAGTGTCAGTGTGCCCCGGGTCAGTATCAGTGGGCCCGGTCAGTTCAGTGGCCCCGGTCAGTATCATAAGCCCCAGGTCAGTATAGTGGTCCCGGGTCAGATCAGTGGCCTGGGGTCAGTCAGTGCAGCCCCCGGGTCAGTATCAGTGCGCCCCGGGTCAGTATCAGTGCAGCCCCGAGGTCAGTATCAGTGTGCCTCGGCAGTATCAGGCAGCCCCGGGGTCATATCAGTGCTGCCCTGGGTCAGTATCATGGCCCCGGTCAGTATCAGTGCGCCCCAGGGTCAGTATCAGTGCAGCCCCGGGTAAGTTCAGTGGCCCGGGTCAGTTCAGTGGCCTCGGTCAGTATCAGTGCAGACCCGGGTCAGTATCAGTGGCCCGGGTTAGTATAGTGCCCCGGGGTCAGTATCAGTGCAGCCCCCGGGGTCAGTATCATGCGCCCGGGTCAGTATCAGTGCCCCCGGGTCAGTATCAGTGCCCCCTGGTCAGTATCAGTGCAGCCCCGGGTCATATCAGTGAGCCCCGGGTCATATCAGTGACCCCGGGGTCAGTATCAGTGCAGCCCCGGGGTCAGTATCAGTGCGACCCGGGGTCAGTATCAGTCAGCCCCGGGTCAGAATCATGCAGCCCCAGGGACAGTTCGTTGTGGCCCCGGGTCAGTATCAGGCGCCCCGGGTATATGTGGCCCCGGTAGTAACAGTCGCCCCGGGTCAGTATCAGTGCAGCCCCCGGGTCAGTTAGTGCGCCCTGGGTCAGTTCATGTGGCCCTCGGGGTCAGTTCAGTGTGCCGGTCAGTTCAGTGAGCCACCGGGTCAGTTCAGTGTGGCCTGGGTCAGTATAGTGACAGCCCCCAGGTCAGTATCAGTGCAGTCCCCCGGGGTCAGTATCAGTGGCCCCGGGGTCAGTATCATGCAGCCCCGGGGTCAGTATCAGTGCAGCCCCCGGGGTCAGTATCAGTGCGCCCCGGGTCAGTATCAGTGCATGTCCCCGGGTCAGTATCAGTGCAGCCCCGGGTCAGTATCAGTGCGCCCTAGGGTCAGTATCAGTGCAGCCCTGGGTCAGTATCAGTGCAGCCCCGGGTCAGTATCAGTGCAGCCCCGGGCAGTGTCAGTATCAGTGATGCCCCGGGTCAGTATCAGTGTGGCACCTCGGGGTCAGTATCAGTGCAGCCCCTGGTCAGTATCAGTGAGCCCCCGGGTCAGTATCAGTGGGCCCCGGGTCAGTATCAGTGCGGCCCGGGGTCAGTATCAGTGCAGCCCCGGGTCAGTATCAGTGCAGCACCGGGTCAGTATCAGTGCGCCCTTGGGGTCAGTATCAGTGCAGCCCCGGTTCAGTATCAGTGCAAGTCCCCAGGGTCATATCAGTGCAGCCCCGGGGTCAGTATCAGTGCAACCCCGGGGTCAGTATCAGTGCAGCCCCCGGGCGTATTCAGTATCAGTCAGACCCCCAGGGTCAGTATCGTGCGCCCCCAGGGACAGTTTCAGTGTGGCCACCGGGGTCAGTATCACGCAGCCCCCGGGGTTAGTATCAATGTGGCCCTCGAGTCAGTAACAGTCCTGCCCCTGGGTCAGTATCAGTGCAGCCCCCGGGTCAGTGTTAGTGCAGCCCCTGGGGTCAGTGTCAGTGTGGCCCCCGGGGTCAGTATCAGTGATGCACTGAGTCAGTGTCAGTGTAGCCACCGGGGTCAGTATCAGTGTGGCCCTCGGGTCAGTATCAGTGCAGACCCCGGGTCAGTATCAGTGAAGCCCCCAGGGTCAGTATAAGTGTGTCCCCCGGGTCAGCATCAGTGTGTCCTCAGGGGTCAGTATCAGTGCAGCCCCCGGGGTCAGTATCAGGGCTGCCCCCGGGTCAGTATCAGTGCAGTCCCCGAGGTCAGTATCAGTGCTGCCCTCGGGACAGTATCAGCGCAGCCCCTGGGGTCAGTATCAGTGCTGCCCTTGGGTCAGTATCAGTGTGGTCCCCGAGGTCAGTATCAGTGCTGCCCTCGGGACAGTGGTCAGTATCAGTGCAGCCCCGGGTAAGCTTCAGTGCGGCACCCGGGGTCAGTGTCAGTGCAGCCCTCTGGTCAGTATCAGTGCAGCCCCCGGGTCAGTATCAGTGCGGCCCCCTGGGTTAGTATTAGTGCGGCCACAGGGGTCAGTATCAGTGCAGCCCCCGGGGTCAGTATCAATGCAGCACTCGGGGTCAGTATCAGTGCCGCCCCTGGGGTCAGTATCAGTGCAGCCCCCGAGTTCAGTATCAGTGCAGTCCCCGGGTCAATATCAGTGCAGCCCCCGGGGTCAATATCAGTGCAACCCCGGGGTCAGTATCAGTGCAGCCCTCGGGGTCAGTATCAGTGCAGAACCCGGGGTCAGTATCAGTGCAGCCCCCGGGTCAGAATCAATGCAGCCCCCAGGGTCAGTATCAGTTCAGTCCCCTGGTCAGTGTCAGTGCAGCCTCCGGGGTCAGTATCAGTGCTGCCCCCGGGTCATTATCAGTGGAGCCCCCGGGTAAGTATCAGTGCAGCACCCGGTGTCAGTATCAGTGTGACCCTCAAGTCAGTATCAGTGCAGCCCCCGGGGTCAGTATCAGTGCGGCCGCTGGGTCAGTATCATTGTGGCCCTCGGGTCAGTGTCAGTGCTGCCCCGGGTCAGTATCAGTGCAGCCCCCGGGTTCAGTTTCAGTGTGGCCCTTGGGTCAGTATTAATACAGCCCCCAGGTCAGTATCAGTGCAGTCCCTGGGGTCAGTATCAGTGCAGCCCTGGGGTCAGTATCAATGCAGCCCCGGGTCAGTATCAGTGCAGCCCCCGGGTCAGTATCAGTGCAGCACCCGAGGTCAGTATCAGTGATGCCCTCGGGTCAGTATCAGTGCAGCCTCCGGGGTCAATATCAGTGCTGCCCTAGGGTCAGTATCATTGCAGCCCCCTGGGTCAGTATCAGTGCAGCCCCCAGGGTCAGTATCAGTGCAGCCCCGGGGTCAGTATCAGTGATGCCCCCGGGGTCAGTATCAGTGTGGCCCTCGGGTCAGTATCAGTGCAGACCCCGGGTCAGTATCAGTGAAGCCCCCGGGGTCAGTATCAGTGTGTCCCCAGGGGTCAGTATCAGTGCAGCCCCCGGGGTCAGTATCAGTGCTGCCCCGGGTCAGTATCAGTGCAGTCCCGAGGTCAGTATCAGTGCTGCCTTTGGGTCAGTATCAGTGCAGACCCCGGGTCAGTATCAGTGAAGCCCCCAGGGTCAGTATCAGTGTGTCCCCAGGGGTCAGTATCAGTGCAGCCTCCGGGGTCAGTATCAGTGCTGCCCCCGGGACAGTATTCAGTATCAGTACAGCCCCCAGGGTCAGTATCAGTGCAGCCCCCAGGGACAGTTTCAGTGTGGCCACCGGGGTCAGTATCAGCGCAGCCCCCGGGGTTAGTATCAATGTGGCCCTCGAGTCAGTAACAGTCCTGCCCTGGGTCAGTATCAGTGCAGCCCCCGGGTCAGTGTTAGTGCAGCCCCTGGGGTCAGTGTCAGTGTGGCCCCCGGGGTCAGTATCAGTGATGCACTGAGTCAGTGTCAGTGTAGCCACCGGGGTCAGTATCAGTGTGGCCCTCGGGTCAGTATCAGTGCAGACCCCGGGTCAGTATCAGTGAAGCCCCCAGGGTCAGTATAAGTGTGTCCCCCGGGTCAGCATCAGTGTGTCCTCAGGGGTCAGTATCAGTGCAGCCCCCGGGTCAGTATCAGGGCTGCCCCGGGTCAGTATCAGTGCAGTCCCCGAGGTCAGTATCAGTGCTGCCCTCGGGCAGTATCAGCGCAGCCCCTGGGGTCAGTATCAGTGCTGCCCTTGGGTCAGTATCAGTGTGGTCCCCGAGGTCAGTATCAGTGCTGCCCTCGGGACAGTGTTCAGTATCAGTACAGTCCCCGGGGTCAGTATCAGTGCAGCCCCCGGAGACATTTTCAGTGTGGCCACTGGGGTCAGTATTAGCGCAGCCCCCGGGGTTAGTATCAGTGTGGCCCTCGGGTCAGTAACAGTACTGCCCCTGGGTCAGTATCAGTGCAGCCCCCGGGGTCAGTATTAGTGCATCACCCGAGGTCAGTATCAGTGATGCCCTCGGGTCAGTGTCAGTGCAGCCTCCGGGGTCAATATCAGTGCTGCCCTCGGGTCAGTATCACTGCAGCCCCCTGGGTCAGTATCAGTGCAGCCCCCAGGGTCAGTATCAGTGCAGCCCCCGGGGTCAGTATCAGTGATGCCCCCGGGGTCAGTATCAGTGTGGCCCTCGGGTCAGTATCAGTGCAGACCCCGGGTCAGTATCAGTGAAGCCCCCGGGGTCAGTATCAGTGTGTCCCCAGGGGTCAGTATCAGTGCAGCCCCCGGGGTCAGTATCAGTGCTGCCCCGGGTCAGTATCAGTGCAGTCCCCGAGGTCAGTATCAGTGCTGCCTTTGGGTCAGTATCAGTGCAGACCCCGGGTCAGTATCAGTGAAGCCCCCAGGGTCAGTATCAGTGTGTCCCCAGGGGTCAGTATCAGTGCAGCCTCCGGGGTCAGTATCAGTGCTGCCCCCGGGACAGTATTCAGTATCAGTACAGCCCCCAGGGCCAGTATCAGTGCAGCCCCAAGGGACAGTTTCAGTGTGGCCACCGGGGTCAGTATGAAACAAGCAAGATGGAGGGCACAACCCCAATATACAAGAAGATGTTCAACCTGGAGTATGTCAAAAATATAGATTCAGAAAAAAGCAAAGAGACATACTATACACCAGGGAACTCAAATAGTAAAAAATAACAACAAATTTTATTGAAAAACTACTACAATATAGCACACAACACATATATAAAAACAATTAAATTAAACAATCCCTGAAAGGGTACATGACCCCCTGACACCCCAGGTGACAAATATAGTATATGATGAAAAAACACAGATGCAAATAGACCTTAGAGTATATATATATTACACAGACAAATATTTAAACATGTGTTACAAAAATAATAATGGTATATGCATCTACTTAGTCCCCTATTCAGATTGTAATAATAAAGATGACAAAACAATCATATATATATATCGCTGGGCTGCTCTAAATCCTATACATGGAACAATATCGGTACAACTATATAACATAAGAGTGGTATACATACTAAAATTAGCATTATAGATGGCACCAATAGTTAGTGTGGCAAATGCCGTTAGAAAAACTCCAAGCGGTCAGATGACCTAATAGCCCATAGAATATGACCAAAACGAGCAAGTTGTTACCCAGCTGAGGGGAGAAAGGGGAAGTCAGGGGGGACAGAGCCCAACGCGTATCGCCACCGCCGTGGCTTCGTCAGGAGCAGAGTGATCACCGGGGTCAGTATGAGCGCAGCCCACGGGGTTAGTATCAATGTGGCCCTCGAGTCAGTAACAGTCCTGCCCCTGGGTCAGTATCAGTGCAGCCCCCGGGTCAGTGTTAGTGCAGCCCCTGGGGTCAGTGTCAGTGTGGCCCCCGGGGTCAGTATCAGTGATGCACTGAGTCAGTGTCAGTGTAGCCACCGGGGTCAGTATCAGTGTGGCCCTCGGGTCAGTATCAGTGCAGACCCCGGGTCAGTATCAGTGAAGCCCCCAGGGTCAGTATAAGTGTGTCCCCTGGGGTCAGCATCAGTGTGTCCTCAGGGGTCAGTATCAGTGCAGCCCCCGGGGTCAGTATCAGGGCTGCCCCCGGGTCAGTATCAGTGCAGTCCCGAGGTCAGTATCAGTGCTGCCCTCGGGACAGTATCAGCGCAGCCCCTGGGGTCAGTATCAGTGCTGCCCTTGGGTCAGTATCAGTGTGGTTCCCGAGGTCAGTATCAGTGCTGCCCCCGGGACAGTGTTCAGTATCAGTACAGTCCCCGGGGTCAGTATCAGTGCAGCCCCTGGAGACATTTTCAGTGTGGCCACTGGGGTCAGTATTAGCGGAGCTCCCGGGGTTAGTATCAGTGTGGCCCTCGGGTCAGTAACAGTACTGCCCCTGGGTCAGTATCAGTGCAGCCCCCGGGTCAGTATTAGTGCAGCCCCTGGGGTCAGTGTCAGTGTGGCCCCCGGGGTCAGTATCAGTGCAGCCCCAGTTGTAAGGTTCTTTGTCTCTTTTGACATGTTCCTTGAAACTCAGTTTTCCGTCGGCCATTTTGCTTTCTGTCTTTCTGCAGCTCTTGCCCTCAGTTAATATGGAGTTTCCAGTTTTCATGTTCCCGCCCTGATTCTCTCCCTCTTGCTTCTTAAGCAGCCTCAGCTAGTGTTGAGCGATACTGCTCGATATCTAAAAATATCGGATCGGAATGGTATCGCCGATATCACTAAATATCGTCGATATCCGATTCCGATTCAGGAAGTCCAATGTAAATCTATGGGAACAAAATATCGCAACTAAAAAAACACTTTCTTTCGTTGTAAACACAAAATATACACACATAGAATACATATATATATATATATATATATATATATATATATATATATATACACACATGTCATTGTGACATATATATATACATATATTTATAGTTTATACACTTTACATAGTAAAATAGACTCTGATTCAATTGCCGGGTAAAGCCGTGACATACCCCATAGAAGTCGACGGGCTCGGTGCCGAGTACCCCCAAAACCTCTGGCTCTGTGCGACTCAACTTGGGCGTCACGAACAGGATTCTGTAGCTCGCTATAAGCGAGTCCTGTGTGCCTGAATTGAACTGGTTTTGTGCTTGAGAATTGCTAAAATCATCAGAGAATGTATTTGCCATTTTTCCGCCATATCTGCGTCACGACGAGGCACTGGTGAAGAAGAAGGGCGTGCTCTTCGTGGGTGTACACTCACTCAGTGGCTCGAAAACGATGGCCCACCACTCTAAATGGTACTGCAATGTAAGATCGTATATACTCCCTTGAAATGCCTGATAACTTGCTATAAAGCTCTCATTACAAATATATTCACACAAAAAAATCCCAGTAAATAAACTAAGATCAGATAGAGCTTCTTATTAAATCTCACAAAACAGTTATTTTGAATATTACCATTCAACTTTATTAAAAAAATTTTTTAATTGACAAAACATCTAAACACCAAAAAAGGAATGCAGGGTTCTAACAATAGGGACATTACAGACTCCTTCAATATCAAAAAAATATATATGCCAAGTATATACTCATTTTAAATCCAACCCCCACTAGTATATTGCTGCTAATCATGATCTAAAGCCATGGGTGAAAATCACTGTTATCTGTCTTTTAGTAAATTACTTCCAACTGCAGTGTGAAAGCGCTTCCAGTACCTCACTCTGAAGTCATGTCCAACCACTAGAATACACCATGTGGTGGGATCATGTTCCAGTATATGTGAAGCGGTATATGGAACGCCCACATCCAGTTATTTAACATCAAGAGACTGAACCTGACCTTACCCCACCCAGGGCCAAAATCTCATGAATCGCTACATCCACAATCACAATAGGGGTTGTAATACAAACAAGCACCATACCTAAATGTTGGCAATCAAACAGCAGTTCTTAGGAGTCCTGTCCCATCTGCCCCGACGCGCACGTTTCGCCCAGCTTCTTCGGGGGGCGTGTCAGGGCAGGGGGTGTGTGCTCCTTAAATATGTCCAATAACCCATCACCTCCCATTACCTCTAAAAAGTTTGCAGGTGCATCCACCCTGGTGTAATGATGGCGCATGCGTCCTTCATGTCAGGCCGTAAAGCATCACTCCGTTGCGGTCTCAATGAAGCCACCCCTCCGTCCGTGAATTTATCACATGACAAGCACGGGTGACGTCAGTGTTTTAGACCGCGCCTGAGATGTCGCAAGCCCGTCCACGCCCGGCGCATGCGCACTACAACCATACTGGATACTTCATCTGCAAACCATTTTCTTGGAATCTTGCATATTTCTATGCCTAAATTTCTATATAGTGGTATAACAGCAAACTCAGACACTTAATGATATATGAAGGAATTAAAACGTATCAAAAATGCATTTTTTTCAAGTTATTTACAGTTTAACAATGATGTAATTTATGAATTTTAAACCCATTTAATATATACAGAGATGGTAATTACTGCATAATTTAATACATAGCATCGATATTTATCCTCACATAATGTCTTAACCAGGTATATATCCACTAGCCATATATCTGCCTATAGGTGACATTTAATACCAACTAACTCATTATTACAATAATATCAATATGTATGTAAAAAGCTCTAAGTATATCATCATGTCCTCTACCCCTAAACGGCTAGAGGAAACATATTTCTTGAATCTTGTATATATGTTCTATGGTTTCTTTAGATGTTCCTTTAGTTCCAATGATGACATCATGCAGATACCGCACTTGTGGACCATCTCCTGAAGACGTGTCCTCGCTGATGCTCTAATTCTCCCATCAGATCCACAAATCAGCACATAATAAATGAAAGACAAAAAGGTAAGTAAAACAAACAATTAAAATCAATTTAAAAAAACAGAAAGCAGAAAAACACCCTCTGCCCTTCTCTAATTACCAACTTCACCTCACTTTAAGAAATGCTCCAAAACCTGTACTCTCATTAAGTCCCTGTGGACTCATTGTACCCAGTCTATATATCCATTTGCATTCTAACTTAGCCAAGTTCCCAGCCAGATCCCCCCCCCTGAATCCCAGTGATAAAGAGTCAATGCCCCTAATCTTTAAGACATGTGACCTGCAACCATGGAACTTTTTAAAATGCCTAGGGAGCGTTTTTAACAAAGTTTCATCCTCAATGGTTTTTGCTTTTTCGATGTCCAAGCAATGCTCCCGTGTGCGGATTTTCAGTTCTCTCGTGGTGAGGCCTATATACACCTTATTGCACGGACATGATGCGTGATAAATGACTCCCTTGGATGCACATGTAATGTGTTTCCTTATTTCAAAAATTCTTGAGCCATCATGGTTTTTAAATTTTTTGGCTTTCACCAAATTCGCACATGCCTTGCACAGGCCACATGGAAAAAATCCAACGTTAGTACTAACCTCAGCCTTTTTGTGAGGATCAAAATGGCTATGCACTAAAGCATCTCTCAAATTCCTAGATCGTCTGGCTACTATTGAGGGGTATGGATCCAAAATTTTTTTCAAAATAGGGTCCGTGAATAAAATTTTCCAATGTTTTTCCAGAATAGACCTGAACTCGTCCCATTGATCATGGTACGCTGTTATAAACCTTGTTTGATTAGGGTTTGAATTCATTCTTCTTGGTCCACATAAAAGTCGATCTCTAGGTGTATTTTTCGCTTTTAAATATCCCCTTCTGATGCTTCGGCGACTATACCCACGATCCTCAAAACGTTGTGATAGATCTTTTGACTGGAATTCAAATTGGGCTTCAGTTGTACAATTCTCTTTACCCTAAGAAACTGACCAATTGGAATGCCCTTAATTAAGGTACTGGGGTGAAAAGACCTGGCATGAAGTAGGGAATTGGCAGCTGTTTCCTTTCTGAAGACTGTTGTGGATATATATCCATCATTTGACACTGATACTAAAAGGTCCAAAAAATCAATGGTACGTCCGGATTTGTACGTTAAATTGATATTATATGGGTTTGTATTAAGAACCTTCATTATATTTTCCAACTCTTCAGTTGATCCCTCCCAAATAAACAGCACATCGTCGATGAATCTCATCCAATGGTGTATCTGATTTATACCTGGTATCTCATCATTTAGAAAAATTTCTCGTTCCCAGTATCCCAAAAACAGATTTGCGTATGAGGGGGCACATGAGGCCCCCATTGCTGTTCCTTGCAACTGTAAAAAAATTTTTCTATTAAATGTAAATGTGTTATGTTTTAAAACAAAATCCAATAGTTGAACCAATAAATCGCTCATGGGACCTGGGACACTACTTGCTGACAAAAACCATTGAACAGCTCTTATTCCGTCTTCATGGCGGATTGACGAATATAGTGCCTCCACATCTGCTGTCACCAGCAACATATTTTCTTCCAAGTGAATGTGGTTCAGTTGGTTTATGGCTGCTGTCGTATCCTTTAAATGGGAAGGTAATTCCTGTACCAATGGTTTTAGGAAGTGATCTATTATATCACAGATTACCTCACACAAACCCTCTTTTCCGGACACTATTGGTCTCCCTGGAGGTTCTAGAATATTTTTATGCACTTTTGGTATTAAATAGAATGTTGGTAACTTGGGTTTCAGATTTTTAATTAAATCCACTAACTTTTTTGGAATGACGTGGTGTTCCAGGGCCGCCTCCAGGATGCTTATTAATTCCTGTTGAAATTTCAGAATTGGGTTATAAGTTAACTGTTTATAACAGTCTTGTCTGTTCAATATTTTATCGGCTTGGATGATATACATATGGTTGGGCCAAATAACAATATTGCCACCTTTGTCGGCCACCTTAAACACCACGTCATCCCATTGCTCCATTTCCAATAGTGCCCTCCTTTCATCTCTCGTAATATTAGATCTCCCATGTTGTTTTGCTGACAATGTCTTAATGTCATCTGATACCAGTTTGGTAAAAACCTCCACTGCCGATACCGTTGACAATGGAGGAAATTTTTTTGATTTCCCCAAAAGGTGGGTAGGAAAATAACTCACCTCTAATTCTTGTTCCTCAATCAATGCTTGTAGATTAAACAAAGCCTCTCTCTCCTCTCTTGTTGGGAATAAATCAAATTGATCTGGTTTAGAGTGAATCTTTTGTAAGATTAACTTCCTTGAAAACAAATGTAGATCTTTTGTAACTATGAATGGATCTATATAAGATGAAAGGGAAAAAGTTAACCCCTTCTGTAGGACCTCAGTTTGTATTGCAGTCAGTTGATGTGAAGACAAGTTAATTACCTTTAACTGATCCTCACGTCGGTTCTTGTTGTTGCCTTTTTGATACTGGTTACGTTTCCCAAATTGTCTAGTTCTTGGACCCATATCAAGTTCTGAGGCATGGCTGCCACTTTCACTTACTGAAGAGATTGAATGTATAGATGCACTTCTTGAGAAACCTCTCTTCACAGGATTTTTCATCTGCCACCGGAATATTTTACCGTTGGCAAAATCTGTGCTATCTCTTTCATATTTTTTGAATTTGTCAGAACTGATGCTCTTTTCCCACCTCTCTATATCCTTTTCCAGATTATTGATTGCTTCCTGAAAATTTACCGCTGTCATTTCAGTTTGTAGATTCTTTTGTAACTCAGATATCTCTTCTTCTAATTTACTCAGAGTTGAGGTATTTTTCTCAATTATTATATGGATAAATTCTAAAGAACATGTATTTGCAGCTTTTATCCATCTCTGCACCAAATTATCATCCTCCAATTCAAAGGTGGGATATACCTGTATTCTCAAACCGCGTGGTATAATTTTCTGATCCCAATAATTCTGTAGGGCTGTTTTCGTCCACCAGAGTTTGGTTTTTTTATGGATAGCATTTCTATATTTCTTTAAGGTTTCCTGGTTGGCAAATGAGGTTTGACCTATGCCAGACCCTGCACCTTTTCTGAAGACATCACTTGCCTTGGCTAACCAAGACGTTTCCTTGGATTTAAAATCCATTGTAATCCAAATAGGCTCACTGTTAACAAAACAGTATATAATATCACATATACTCCCTTGAAATGCCTGATAACTTGCTATAAAGCTCTCATTACAAATATATTCACACAAAAAAATCCCAGTAAATAAACTAAGATCAGATAGAGCTTCTTATTAAATCTCACAAAACAGTTATTTTGAATATTACCATTCAACTTTATTAAAAAAATTTTTTAATTGACAAAACATCTAAACACCAAAAAAGGAATGCAGGGTTCTAACAATAGGGACATTACAGACTCCTTCAATATCAAAAAATATATATGCCAAGTATATACTCATTTTAAATCCAACCCCCACTAGTATATTGCTGCTAATCATGATCTAAAGCCATGGGTGAAAATCACTGTTATCTGTCTTTTAGTAAATTACTTCCAACTGCAGTGTGAAAGCGCTTCCAGTACCTCACTCTGAAGTCATGTCCAACCACTAGAATACACCATGTGGTGGGATCATGTTCCAGTATATGTGAAGCGGTATATGGAACGCCCACATCCAGTTATTTAACATCAAGAGACTGAACCTGACCTTACCCCACCCAGGGCCAAAATCTCATGAATCGCTACATCCACAATCACAATAGGGGTTGTAATACAAACAAGCACCATACCTAAATGTTGGCAATCAAACAGCAGTTCTTAGGAGTCCTGTCCCATCTGCCCCGACGCGCACGTTTCGCCCAGCTTCTTCGGGGGGCGTGTCAGGGCAGAGGGTGTGTGCTCCTTAAATATGTCCAATAACCCATCACCTCCCATTACCTCTAAAAAGTTTGCAGGTGCATCCACCCTGGTGTAATGATGGCGCATGCGTCCTTCATGTCAGGCCGTAAAGCATCACTCCGTTGCGGTCTCAATGAAGCCACCCCTCCGTCCGTGAATTTATCACATGACAAGCACGGGTGACGTCAGTGTTTTAGACCGCGCCTGAGATGTCGCAAGCCCGTCCACGCCCGGCGCATGCGCACTACAACCATACTGGATACTTCATCTGCAAACCATTTTCTTGGGAATCTTGCATATTTCTATGCCTAAATTTCTATATAGTGGTATAACAGCAAACTCAGACACTTAATGATATATGAAGGAATTAAAACGTATCAAAAATGCATTTTTTTCAAGTTATTTACAGTTTAACAATGATGTAATTTATGAATTTTAAACCCATTTAATATATACAGAGATGGTAATTACTGCATAATTTAATACATAGCATCGATATTTATCCTCACATAATGTCTTAACCAGGTATATATCCACTAGCCATATATCTGCCTATAGGTGACATTTAATACCAACTAACTCATTATTACAATAATATCAATATGTATGTAAAAAGCTCTAAGTATATCATCATGTCCTCTACCCCTAAACGGCTAGAGGAAACATATTTCTTGAATCTTGTATATATGTTCTATGGTTTCTTTAGATGTTCCTTTAGTTCCAATAATGACATCATGCAGATACCGCACTTGTGGACCATCTCCTGAAGACGTGTCCTCGCTGATGCTCTAATTCTCCCATCAGATCCCACAAATCAGCACATAATAAATGAAAGACAAAAAGGTAAGTAAAACAAACAATTAAAATCAATTTAAAAAAACAGAAAGCAGAAAAACACCCTCTGCCCTTCTCTAATTACCAACTTCACCTCACTTTAAAGAAATGCTCCAAAACCTGTACTCTCATTAAGTCCCTGTGGACTCATTGTACCAGTCTATATATCCATTTGCATTCTAACTTAGCCAAGTTCCCAGCCAGATCCCCCCCCCTGAATCCCAGTGATAAAGAGTCAATGCCCCTAATCTTTAAGACATGTGACCTGCAACCATGGAACTTTTTAAAATGCCTAGGGAGCGTTTTTAACAAAGTTTCATCCTCAATGGTTTTTGCTTTTTCGATGTCCAAGCAATGCTCCCGTGTGCGGATTTTCAGTTCTCTCGTGGTGAGGCCTATATACACCTTATTGCACGGACATGATGCGTGATAAATGACTCCCTTGGATGCACATGTAATGTGTTTCCTTATTTCAAAAATTCTTGAGCCATCATGGTTTTTAAATTTTTTGGCTTTCACCAAATTCGCACATGCCTTGCACAGGCCACATGGAAAAAATCCAACGTTAGTACTAACCTCAGCCTTTTTGTGAGGATCAAAATGGCTATGCACTAAAGCATCTCTCAAATTCCTAGATCGTCTGGCTACTATTGAGGGGTATGGATCCAAAATTTTTTTCAAAATAGGGTCCGTGAATAAAATTTTCCAATGTTTTTCCAGAATAGACCTGAACTCGTCCCATTGATCATGGTACGCTGTTATAAACCTTGTTTGATTAGGGTTTGAATTCATTCTTCTTGGTCCACATAAAAGTCGATCTCTAGGTGTATTTTTCGCTTTTAAATATCCCCTTCTGATGCTTCGGCGACTATACCCACGATCCTCAAAACGTTGTGATAGATCTTTTGACTGGAATTCAAATTGGGCTTCAGTTGTACAAATTCTCTTTACCCTAAGAAACTGACCAATTGGAATGCCCTTAATTAAGGTACTGGGGTGAAAAGACCTGGCATGAAGTAGGGAATTGGCAGCTGTTTCCTTTCTGAAGACTGTTGTGGATATATATCCATCATTTGACACTGATACTAAAAGGTCCAAAAAATCAATGGTACGTCCGGATTTGTACGTTAAATTGATATTATATGGGTTTGTATTAGAACCTTCATTATATTTTCCAACTCTTCAGTTGATCCCTCCCAAATAAACAGCACATCGTCGATGAATCTCATCCAATGGTGTATCTGATTTATACCTGGTATCTCATCATTTAGAAAAATTTCTCGTTCCCAGTATCCCAAAAACAGATTTGCGTATGAGGGGGCACATGAGGCCCCCATTGCTGTTCCTTGCAACTGTAAAAAAATTTTTCTATTAAATGTAAATGTGTTATGTTTTAAAACAAAATCCAATAGTTGAACCAATAAATCGCTCATGGGACCTGGGACACTACTTGCTGACAAAAACCATTGAACAGCTCTTATTCCGTCTTCATGGCGGATTGACGAATATAGTGCCTCCACATCTGCTGTCACCAGCAACATATTTTCTTCCAAGTGAATGTGGTTCAGTTGGTTTATGGCTGCTGTCGTATCCTTTAAATGGGAAGGTAATTCCTGTACCAATGGTTTTAGGAAGTGATCTATTATATCACAGATTACCTCACACAAACCCTCTTTTCCGGACACTATTGGTCTCCCTGGAGGTTCTAGAATATTTTTATGCACTTTTGGTATTAAATAGAATGTTGGTAACTTGGGTTTCAGATTTTTAATTAAATCCACTAACTTTTTTGGAATGACGTGGTGTTCCAGGGCGCCTCCAGGATGCTTATTAATTCCTGTTGAAATTTCAGAATTGGGTTATAAGTTAACTGTTTATAACAGTCTTGTCTGTTCAATATTTTATCGGCTTGGATGATATACATATGGTTGGGCCAAATAACAATATTGCCACCTTTGTCGGCCACCTTAAACACCACGTCATCCCATTGCTCCATTTCCAATAGTGCCCTCCTTTCATCTCTCGTAATATTAGATCTCCCATGTTGTTTTGCTGACAATGTCTTAATGTCATCTGATACCAGTTTGGTAAAAACCTCCACTGCCGATACCGTTGACAATGGAGGAAATTTTTTTGATTTCCCCAAAAGGTGAGTAGGAAAATAACTCACCTCTAATTCTTGTTCCTCAATCAATGCTTGTAGATTAAACAAAGCCTCTCTCTCCTCTCTTGTTGGGAATAAATCAAATTGATCTGGTTTAGAGTGAATCTTTTGTAAGATTAACTTCCTTGAAAACAAATGTAGATCTTTTGTAACTATGAATGGATCTATATAAGATGAAAGGGAAAAAGTTAACCCCTTCTGTAGGACCTCAGTTTGTATTGCAGTCAGTTGATGTGAAGACAAGTTAATTACCTTTAACTGATCCTCACGTCGGTTCTTGTTGTTGCCTTTTTGATACTGGTTACGTTTCCCAAATTGTCTAGTTCTTGGACCCATATCAAGTTCTGAGGCATGGCTGCCACTTTCACTTACTGAAGAGATTGAATGTATAGATGCACTTCTTGAGAAACCTCTCTTCACAGGATTTTTCATCTGCCACCGGAATATTTTACCGTTGGCAAAATCTGTGCTATCTCTTTCATATTTTTTGAATTTGTCAGAACTGATGCTCTTTTCCCACCTCTCTATATCCTTTTCCAGATTATTGATTGCTTCCTGAAAATTTACCGCTGTCATTTCAGTTTGTAGATTCTTTTGTAACTCAGATATCTCTTCTTCTAATTTACTCAGAGTTGAGGTATTTTTCTCAATTATTATATGGATAAATTCTAAAGAACATGTATTTGCAGCTTTTATCCATCTCTGCACCAAATTATCATCCTCCAATTCAAAGGTGGGATATACCTGTATTCTCAAACCGCGTGGTATAATTTTCTGATCCCAATAATTCTGTAGGGCTGTTTTCGTCCACCAGAGTTTGGTTTTTTTATGGATAGCATTTCTATATTTCTTTAAGGTTTCCTGGTTGGCAAATGAGGTTTGACCTATGCCAGACCCTGCACCTTTTCTGAAGACATCACTTGCCTTGGCTAACCAAGACGTTTCCTTGGATTTAAAATCCATTGTAATCCAAATAGGCTCACTGTTAACAAAACAGTATATAATATCACATATACTCCCTTGAAATGCCTGATAACTTGCTATAAAGCTCTCATTACAAATATATTCACACAAAAAATCCCAGTAAATAAACTAAGATCAGATAGAGCTTCTTATTAAATCTCACAAAACAGTTATTTTGAATATTACCATTCAACTTTATTAAAAAATTTTTTAATTGACAAAACATCTAAACACCAAAAAAGGAATGCAGGGTTCTAACAATAGGGACATTACAGACTCCTTCAATATCAAAAAATATATATGCCAAGTATATACTCATTTTAAATCCAACCCCCACTAGTATATTGCTGCTAATCATGATCTAAAGCCATGGGTGAAAATCACTGTTATCTGTCTTTTAGTAAATTACTTCCAACTGCAGTGTGAAAGCGCTTCCAGTACCTCACTCTGAAGTCATGTCCAACCACTAGAATACACCATGTGGTGGGATCATGTTCCAGTATATGTGAAGCGGTATATGGAACGCCCACATCCAGTTATTTAACATCAAGAGACTGAACCTGACCTTACCCCACCCAGGGCCAAAATCTCATGAATCGCTACATCCACAATCACAATAGGGGTTGTAATACAAACAAGCACCATACCTAAATGTTGGCAATCAAACAGCAGTTCTTAGGAGTCCTGTCCCATCTGCCCCGACGCGCACGTTTCGCCCAGCTTCTTCGGGGGGCGTGTCAGGGCAGAGGGTGTGTGCTCCTTAAATATGTCCAATAACCCATCACCTCCCATTACCTCTAAAAAGTTTGCAGGTGCATCCACCCTGGTGTAATGATGGCGCATGCGTCCTTCATGTCAGGCCGTAAAGCATCACTCCGTTGCGGTCTCAATGAAGCCACCCCTCCGTCCGTGAATTTATCACATGACAAGCACGGGTGACGTCAGTGTTTTAGACCGCGCCTGAGATGTCGCAAGCCCGTCCACGCCCGGCGCATGCGCACTACAACCATACTGGATACTTCATCTGCAAACCATTTTCTTGGGAATCTTGCATGTTTCTATGCCTAAATTTCTATATAGTGGTATAACAGCAAACTCAGACACTTAATGATATATGAAGGAATTAAAACGTATCAAAAATGCATTTTTTTCAAGTTATTTACAGTTTAACAATGATGTAATTTATGAATTTTAAACCCATTTAATATATACAGAGATGGTAATTACTGCATAATTTAATACATAGCATCGATATTTATCCTCACATAATGTCTTAACCAGGTATATATCCACTAGCCATATATCTGCCTATAGGTGACATTTAATACCAACTAACTCATTATTACAATAATATCAATATGTATGTAAAAAGCTCTAAGTATATCATCATGTCCTCTACCCCTAAACGGCTAGAGGAAACATATTTCTTGAATCTTGTATATATGTTCTATGGTTTCTTTAGATGTTCCTTTAGTTCCAATGATGACATCATGCAGATACCGCACTTGTGGACCATCTCCTGAAGACGTGTCCTCGCTGATGCTCTAATTCTCCCATCAGATCCCATCAGATCCACAAATCAGCACATAAGATCGTGCCCCACAGCTCTTGAGTTCCGCCTCCTCATCCTCCTCAGTGTGCGGAAACTAACGCGAAGGTCCCGCCTCCCTACAAAAGAGGGGCCCTCTCCAGATGCTAATGACACATGTGACTTGGCAGAGATGGCTAATGGACACGAGCAGAAGTGTGAAGGGATGGAGCAGTCAGAGCTCTCCCCCCACGGAAGCGACCCGATCGCCACGGAACCACCGTTGGGCACCCGGCCTGGAAACCCTCCTACGCTGCAAGAAGCGGAGGATACCCTAAAAGGCCTGGCCCGGCACCGGGAGGAGGTCGCCAGGATGGAAGCCAGCTGGCGTGCCCTAAAACTAAACTTGGAGCGGCGCCAATCCCTCTTACCTGAAGTGTCTGTACCAGAAGGTGAGGCACCCGTTCTAGTAGAGGAGTCCGTGCGGGCATCCCAGCCCTTGCAATGTGATCCGGTTGACGTTGTCGCAGTGGAGGCACCCGTTCCTGCAAATAACGCCGCACCAGCACCCCAGATCCCGCTGTCTGCCCCAGTCGCTGAGACAGAAGAAGCGACACCCGTCCTCATGGAGGAGGCCGCGCAGGCACCAGAGGTCTACCTGTCTGTACCGGAGCCCCGACTGTCATCTGTTCCAGAGCCGGCTGCTTCCTCCGCAGGTGAGCGCCGCCAGGACTGTCGGGCGCCAGGAGAGCTGCCGCAAACCGGACATCGTAAGCTGCAGTTTGATGATGGAGACATGGAGATGCTGGTGGAGGAGAATTACAACCGGCGTCAGGAGGAAGAGTGGAGATGTTGGGAGCGGGAAGCAGAGCGACAAAGGGAGCAGCGAGAATCCCAAAAGCTTCGGCAACGTAACCTGGAGAAGGACCGGGCAGATAAGGACCGGATGAGAAAAGATAAAGGAACCCTGTGGGAGCCGCGGCGTAAGGGTGCAGTACGGAACTTAAAGTTAAAAGGTGGTTGGGGCTTCATCCAGGAGCCTGGACTTTATTTAGAAGTGTTTGTGACCCGGCGGGACGTGGAGACTCACCTCCCAGAAGGACACCCGGGGAGGGACCTGTTGCCAGGAGACTTGGTAACTTACACCCGACACTGGGGTTACAATGGATGGTATGCCCTAAAAGTCACCAGGTGCGACCCCTGGTCCCCAGAGTGTCAGGAACCTGTGAGACCCTCGGAGCCTTCAGCCTCCCACATCCAGGCCTCTGCACAAGTGCCCACCCCACGCCGTAAATCTCCCCAGCCTCCCTCAGTGGTCTCCTCAGCAGCCCCAGCTATGGACATGATAACGATAGCTGGCCCGTACCCGGCGCCTGTTAGGCCCCCTGGGGTTCGTTCAGTCCGGGACATAGGGCTCCAGACCCGGAGGGAGATGAAAGAGGTGGCCACACAGACACAGATAGCGGGTCACGACTTGACTGTACAGGCCACACGACGTCATCAGGTCCTGGTGGTCCTTGGTGTCTCGGATGTTTGGCAAGCATCAGAAGAGTACCAGGTGGTACCTGGAACACCCCTGCCAAAAAATTATAAATAACCCGGACAGGGTCCCTGTATGTAAATAGTTAAATTGTTGATGTACCCGGACGGGTGAATGTTCATAAAAAAGTTTTTTAATTTAATAAAAAACACAACACAGTTTTCATTACTTTTATTACAGTCTCATCCTGCGACGCCATCGATCCCCTGTAAAAAAGTGAAAAAAAAAAACAGCAGTATACCACCTGTCCGACGCAGTCCATAGTAACGAGTGTCCCACGACGATCCAGCTCTGCTACATCAGAATGACATCAGAGGCAGGCAGGCAGGCAGGCAGAGCCTGTCATCCCGGCGCAGCACAGCTGATTACCTGCTTCCCCGGCGGGGTGACGTCATCGGACTGGTTTACGGCCGGGATTACCCTGCAGTCACTGCAGTTATCGCGAAAAAACTGCATGTGACCGCCAGGGAGAAGATAATGGCGGCCATCAAGCAGTCCAGGACATGACCGCCGGAGATCTTCTGCCAGGTAAGTGCCGCTGACTCCTGACAGACCCGACCGACGGACACTGACAGTGACAGTGACAAATCCGATTCCGGTATCCGATATGACGAAAATATCGGTACTCGGTATCGAAAGCCCGATACAGCTAATATCGGACGATACCCGATATTTGCAGTATCGTATCGCTCAACACTAGCCTCAGCTGAACAATCAGTGCTCCTGAATCAAGCCTCAGTCAGCCTGTGACCTGACTCCTGGAAACCTAGGATTTTGGACTCCAGCTATTTCCTACTGAGGAACTTTGGAATACTTTTGGACTTTGGAAACCTGCTGTCTGGTGAATCCATGTTTGCAGAGGAATTACGGTACAGAGAAGAGATCCTGAACCTGCTTTGGAGATTTATTGTAGAGCTTGAAGTTACTCTGGCCTGCTGTGTTCTCCTGCCTCTGTTCCTGCAAACTGTGTGAACTTTTCAGCATGCTTGTATGAAGTAATACAAGTCATTTCATATCAACCTATGTCTCATGTGTTTTCCTCGCACCCAAGCACAAGACGCTATAGGAACTGTACACTATACATGACAAGATTCAGGAGCCAATGTTTAGTGTCTGCTGGGTCTGGGAAAGCCGTGTCTGCTGTGACTGTGGATATCAGATGTCCGTTTAATACCTTCTGTGATGACAGTGGTTGTGACTTCTCACAACCATTCCAGGTGAGCGCATTCCCTTAAATGTTACTCTGGAGTGTTACCACAGGTAAACACTATTGTTTTTTTTTTTCCTTTCCTCTTCTCCTTCCAGCACTTCTGCCTTAAAAGATCTGGAAGATGGAGGCCCGCATAAAGGAGCTTTGCGGAGTGACTGATACAATCCTTGCAGATATACAGACTATAAAGACCCGTTTTGCAAGCCTACAGGACCTCACTAATCATAATTTGCAAGTGTTTGGACAAACTACTCAGGAATTACGAGCCAGGATTGAGGCTCTAGAGGAACGAGTCCAGGCTCCTGCCATAACCCCGAGTTCTGGGATCCCCAAGTTACCTCCTTTTCGTTTTGGCGGTGAACGTGAGAAATTCAGGGGATTTATTAACCAATGCAATCTATTTTTCTCTGCACATGATCCAAAGTGCTTACTATAATCATGTTGCTTACCAATAAGGCTTTGATGTGGGCAAACCCTCTGATTGAGACTGAGGATGATTGTTTGAATCACCTTGATGCTTTTATTTCAGCCATGGGGCAGGTGTTTGATGACCCCAATCGAGGTGCAACAGCTGAAGCAGCCATGTTAACTTTGCGCCAAGGTAAGCGTTCAGTAGCCGAATATGCCTTGGATTTCAGGAGATGGGCTCTTGATACCACTTGGGACACTTCCGCCAAAAAATCTATTTTTCGGAAAGGGTTGTCTCCACTGATTAAGGATGAACTTGCTCATGCCGACCCTCCCACTGCGTTAGGTGACTTTATTAACTATTGTATCCGTATTGATGCTCGTCTGACTGAACGCAGATGTGTAGCCCAGCTACGCAGGCACACATAAAAGTCCAGGAGAGTGCACAGGAAGGTAACAGCAAAGCTTGATATCTATGCACTTCACTCACACTTTTAGACACACCCATCAGGGGTACAAGAGGAAGTGACACTTAGCAATCAGAGTTCAGTCTGTTTCCTGTCTTTGGACAGTGCAGTTCAGTGCCAGTGGAGTCTGGACTTGGAAGGAGAGGAGAAAGGATTGAATCCTCGCAGAGTTAGCGTAGCTCACCTGACAAAGAAGTGGAGGCTAGTACGGGTGAAGTGGATCATCCTAGCCTAGTCAGAGCTACCCTTAATCAGTACCTCAGCAGAAGCTGAAGCAAGGAGGATACTGAGAGCTGCTCAGCGAGCTCTGGAGAAAGCTGACATTACCATCGAAGCTACAAGTGTTTATGCTAAGAGCGAGAGCAGGGCGAAGGGCAAAGTGGAGAAGACAGATAGAGAAGTGCTTCAGGTATTTGATTGCCTGCACTAAGTTGCCGGACACCGGGGTCCGAAGCGTTGCTACAGTTTCAAGCTTAGTAACAAGAAAACCGGAGGCATCTGGACTACAGGTCGCAGAGAGCAGCCCTAAGTGTCAGTACGTAATCGGAGTCAGGAGGAACAAGGACTTTTAGCAGGGCCCCGCATAAAAGGACTCTGTTCTCACCACATAGAAGGCTCCACCACAATATTGGCCGGGCAGTACAGCTATTGAGAAAGCTGGAGATTCAGAGTTAACTTCGCTTCAGCAAGTTGGACTCACATGTATATGGAGTAAAGGAGGCCTCTAACCTGCTCAGCTGTTACCCGAATGTGCACTCTCCACCCCGACCAGCTCCCCGGGATCTGCTTGAACCATCTACCAGTAAAAGGTATGAAAAGAAGCTGTATTGTGTGCGACTGAATTATTATCTACACCCTGCATCATCGTCACCATAGACTTCCAGGGACCCGTCTCACCTGTGGGAGACTTACTACCAAGCTGCCCCATAACATCCCCTGTGAAAGTCCTTAGAGCAGCGCTGGTACAATTTACCAGAAACCGCAGGTGGCGTCACGAACTACCTATACCTAATAATCCCCTGTAAATATCCCCCCATCGCATTGACTGCCAGGGCCACGGACCGAGTCCCGCTGCCAGTGACAACTCCCATAGACTTCTATGGGCTCGGCTCCGAGTACCCCATAGCCCTGGTATCCACAATTGTGGGGCGAGTCAAATTATCTGGCGTCACGAACAGGATGCGAAACTTGCAATTATGAGTCCTGTGTGCCTATATTGAACTGTTTGGTGAAAAAGACTGTTTGCTGTGTTTGGCGCCAAATTCCGCCATTTTACCGCCATGTTCGCGCCCTCAGGCGCTGGTGAAGAAGGGGGGCGTACCTGAAAGAGCGCGCAGTTTCCTGGACACGCCCCCAACCTGCATCCCAATCTGCATCGCGAGCCGCATCGCAAACTGCATCGCGAGCCGCATCGCAAACTGCATCGCAATCTGCATCGCGAGCCGCATTGCAAACTGCATAGCAAAGCCGCATCGCAAACTGCATCGCAAATCTGCATCGCAATCTGCATCACAATCCGCATCGCAAACTGCATCACAATCTGCATTGCAACCCGCATCGCAAACTGCATCCCAAGATATCGCGGCATCATCAGAGCGCCAGCGACAAAGGTCCTGTCTCCACCGCTGCAGCCTGTGAAAGAGGTAGGCTCAGATTAACCAAGGGGGCACCAATATGTCGCAGCAACGGCAGACGGAGCGGTCCCGCCGGTGGCCCCAATAGCCCACCGGATGGAGGTGCGGGCCCCTCACCTGGCCCGGTGGTCCCGCTCATGCCGCTGACGCTCCCATACATGCCAGGAGCGAAGTGGCTCCCCCAGTACAGCGGCGAGCCAGACACCCTGCCAGGGTTCAAAAGGAAAATATGTAGCATTTTGGATATGTACTCAATGACTGAAAGCAAAAAGCTGCTGTGGTAATAGGACAGTTAGCTGGTGCGGCTGAGAGAGAAGTAGAGACTTGGCCCATTGCAGACCAGGAGTCGGTACCTGCGATTCTCTTAAAGCTACAGGCCATCTTTGAGGACCGCACAGAAACGGATCTCCGGATGGCATTTTATCAGTGCTTCCAGAAATCGGGTGACAGTATAAGGGACTACGCCTGCCGACTACAGGGGGCCCTGCGAGCTCTTAAACAGGCTAACCCTGCAAGTCCCATTGATGAGAGCCAAATGTTGAAGGAGCAATTCGTGCGGGGACTGAGGTCTCCAGAGGAAAGAAGGACTGTAAACTGGTGGTCCTTGGATCATCCAGATGCCACCTTCGATGCCCTCAAGGACATGGCAATAAAAGGACTTCGACCCTGGAAAAGCCTGAGGTGGCAAATCAGTATCACCCGGGTGAAGCCACTCTTAAGCCGGCAGTACCCACCTTTTCCCCGCAGGTGGCAGAAGCTAAAACGCAGGTGGCAGAAGCTAAAACGCAGGTGGCGCCCCCTAGTGAGTTGGAATGTCTGCGCTCAGAAGTGCGCCAGCTGACTAAGAATTTGGCCACTGTAATGGAGGCCCTGCAACTGCGGAAAGAGGAAGGAGGGAAGATCCTACTAGCCGACTGTCCGGAGGATGTCCCTTGGATGAACCGGAGTAAATGGAGGACGTCGCCTCATCGGAGGAGGACCACGCCACCCCAAGGAGCGACTCCTGATCAACATCATCCTCGGCGGGAGATCGTCTGCTACCGCTGCAATCAAAAAGGTCATATGGCTCAGCAATGTCCTTTAAACGAGCCGATCCTGGGTCAGAGGGCCAACACCCAGGAGTAGACTCATCAGGCCCCTTGGACTGGAACCGCAGGTTCGTGGGTGGACGGCCCTACCTGTCCATGATTCTGGACGGGATTGCAATCCCTGCACTGCTGGACACTGGATCTCAGGTGACCATCATACCTGATGTCCTTTACAATAAATTTTGGTCCATGGACAGTCTCCAGCCCCCGAACCCTGACTTGACAGTGTACGCTACCAATGGTCTCCCTGTTGAAGTAATTGGAGCCAAAAACGTGGACGTAAAAGTGGGCAGGGTGGAGCTGAAGGATCAGGGACTTTTAGTGGTAAAGACTGTAAATGAGGAGAATGCCTTAAATGTGATACTAGGTACTAACATTATCAGTAACTGTCTGGGAGAAGTTGTGTTTTTGCTCCAACAGCTCGCTGAAATTGCCAGGCCAAAGCAGAAGGGAGTGATCCAGAGGGAGATCCGGGCCCTGATGTGCCAGCAGCAAGCGAAGCTTACAGATGGTGAAATCGGTAATGTACGGGTCACAGACTCAAACCCATTGTAATACCCCCAATGAGTGAAATGTTAATATGGTGTAGAGCAGCCATAGGTCTGAGAGGACAGAACTACCAAGCAGTAGTAGAACCCCATCGCTCCGAACACAGACCTACACTCATGATTGCTAGAGGGGTAGTGGAAGTAATAAATGGGAGAGTACCAGTACGGCTTCTCAACTGGGGGGACGATGAAGTAAATTTGCCGCTTTATGCTACAGTTGCTAAATTACATGCCGTAGATAACAATTCTATCCTCACAACCGAGTCCTTAGCCTCCCGCCAACCAGCGGAGGATAATGATCCGGCAACCCCGGTAGCGGACTGGTGTCAGCAGCTTTCATATTGGGACCGACACCACTTCCGTCCACCAGAAACAGGGGGTACTACGGGTGGTACAAGAGTACGCACAAGTATTTAGCAAACACCCACTTGACTTTGGGACAATTAAGGGAGTACAGCATCATATCCCTACAGGCAGTCATCCTCCCATCAAAGAGCGGTACAGGCCTATACCTCCAGCCCACTATCAGAAAGCTAAGGAAATGCTGCATGACATGAAGAAAGCCGGGGTGATAAGGGATAGTTGTAGCCCCTGGGCGGCACCTCTAGTGCTAGTTAAGAAGAAGGATGGTAGCATGCGAATGTGTGTAGATTATAGGCAAGTAAATCGTATAACACATAAAGATGCTTACCCATTACCACGCATAGAGGAATCCTTAGCTGCTCTGAAAACGGCTAACTACTTTTCTACCCTCGACCTTACTAGTGGGTACTGGCAAGTAGCTGTGGCTGAGGAGGATCGGGAGAAAACTGCTTTCACCACCCCAATGGGACTCTGCGAGTTTGACAGAATGCCGTTTGGCCTCAGCAGTGCCCCCGGGACATTCCAGAGAGTGATGGAGAGCTGTCTGGGACATCTCAACTTCGAAACCGTGTTGCTGTATCTGGACGACGTGATTGTCTACTCCAAGACATATGAAGATCATCTGAAGCACCTGGCAGAGGTATTCGAGTCACTGTCCAAGTATGGGATGAAACTGAAGCCCTCTAAATGCCATCTGCTCAAACGGAAGGTACAGTACTTGGGACATATTGTCAGTTCCGAAGGAGTAGCGCCGGATCCCGAGAAGGTCACAGCCATCCAGAAATGGCCGGAGCCGAAGAATCTAAAGGAGGTGCGTCAGTTCCTGGGATTAACAGGTTACTACAGGAGGTTCGTGAAAGATTACACTAAGAAGGCGGCGCCTTTACAGGACCTCCTGGTCGGACAACCTCTCAAGAGCAGAAACCCTCCATTTAATTGGGGAAAAGAACAAGCTGAGGCATTCAAAGAGATGAAAGAGATACTGACAGGCGATGAAATCTTAGCCTACCCAGATTACAGCCAACCGTTCCTGCTATACACAGATGCCAGTAACGAGGGATTAGGAGCTGTCCTCAGTCAGAAGCAGAACGGCCAAGAAAAAGTCATCGCGTATGCCAGCAGAAAACTCAGGCCAACTGAGAGGAACCCGGAAAACTATAGCAGCTTCAAACTGGAGTTCCTGGCGCTGGTCTGGGCCATTACCGAAAGATTTAAACATTACCTTGCCTCCAACAAGTTCACTGCGTTTACAGACAATAACCCCTTGACGCATCTGGAAACAGCCAAGCTGGGAGCCATGGAGCAACGTTGGATGGCTCGGTTGTCAAATTATCAGTTTACCATCAAGTACAGAGCGGGCCGTAAAAATGCCAACGCGACGCCTTGTCCAGAATGCCGCATGAATCCGACACGGAGGAAGAATCAGATGATCTGGAAGAAATCGAGCTACCTGCGTTCCACCGAAATGGGATGGTCCAAGAGCAACGGGTCTACAGGAAGCGGTGGTGGAGATGTTGAACCCTTTACCTCATCACAGCTGGAAAGAGACTCAGGACAGCGATCCCGTGGTCAGCCGTGTCAAGGAGCTGATAAAACAGGAAGGTTCCTCCTTGGAGAAAGATGCATCCATGCCAGCAAAGCTCCTGTGGAATGAGAGAAGCCGGTTATTCATTTACCGTGAGAAATTGTGCAGGAGATACGTCGACCCAAGGACCCATGAGATGGTTTGGCAAATAGTGGTCCCGAGAGCAGACATCCAAATGGTGCTGGAAGCCTACCACGATCAAGCAGGACACTTTGGCTGGAGAAAGCTGGAGACCCTGTTGAGGTGCCGGTTCTACTGGGTAGGGATGCGCAGCTCCATTGAGAAGTGGTGCCGGAACTGTGGACCCTGTGGCCTCAGGCGAAAAGACTACAGTAGCCAGAAGGCACCCTTGCAGCCTATCCGGACGACTCGTCCCTTGGAGATCGTGGCATTGGATCACGTCAAGTTGTCCCCGAGCAGGTCAGGGTACACATATGCCCTGACCATGGTGGATCACTATTCCAGGTTTCTGGTGGTCGCCCCTGTTAAAGATCTGACAGCAGAGACAGCAGCCAGAACCTTCCAAGCAAGTTTCTGCAGACCACACGGATATCCGGAGCAGGTGCTGACTGATCGAGGTCCTGCATTCGAAGCTGAACTGTTTCAGGAATTCTGTCAATTGTATGGATGTAAAAAGATCAGAACAACACCATACCACCCTCAGACCAACGGCCTTTGTGAAAAAATGAATCACATTGTCCTCGACTTACTGAAAACTGTACCACTGGAAGAAAGAAATCGGTGGCCAGACTTGTTACCTGACCTGGTTGACTTGTACAATCATATTCCAGTAAGTTCCACCAACTGCACTCCAGCCTACTTTATGAGAGCAAGACCGGGAAGGCTGCCAATGGACTTAGAACTCGGTGTGGTAGAACCAGAGGCTGATGACAGTGCTGAAGATTGGGACACCACTCGACAAGAACAGTACAAGAGAGTACAAGCCTGCGTGGAAAACAGTCTCAACAAAGTAAGAGAAAAGCAAGAGATGAACTATAAACAAAATGCTCCCACTAAGCCTTTAATGCCTGGAGAAATGGTGCTCAAAGGAAAAGAAGAACACACAAGTTGGATGATCAGTGGGAACAGGAGCCCTATGTCGTGCAAAATTCCAATTTTGATAACAGAAAGGTCTGTACCATCAGCAAGGATGGAGGAAAAACGACGGCAACTGTGTCTAGAGATCAATTGAAGTTGTGTCCTGGCCCATTAAAGCTCCGTGAAGAAAACCCTGTTGTTCATCAAGGAGAGAGTGCTGAAGCGGTCATACACACGGATTTGGGAGATTTACCTGCGGATTGGCCCAGATTGGGAGATGCTGTAATTATTCCTGTGCTGCAGTTTTATCAACCGCAAGAGGAGTCTCTACAACCAGTCATACCAATTGTGCCAGTTGAGCCAGTTCCAGAAGGACCTGTTCCGGCAGACCCTCAACCATCAGAACCCGAAGCAGCGGACCCGCAAGAAACAGCCCCACAAGAAGTGGAGTCCTCTGGTGAAGCTGGTGAAGCAGTACCGCCTCCTCCAGTCACTAGCATGCTTGCCAGGTCCCTAGAGAGGTGGAGTCGTGTCTATAGTTTGCCGTTACGCAGAACAGAAAGGTTAGAGACTACTATACCTGACGCTACCCCACGTAGGTCAGAACGTATCACTAAAGGTAAACTACCTTTCGCTATCAGGAGTAGTCCTAGTACACTAGTTAGCAAGACCCAGACCGGGTTTATTGTCACTGACAAAATGTATAAAGTTTGAAATATATATATATCAATGTGTTTTAACCATGCCAAGGACTGCGTGGCTGTGGACTGTGCCAGCCCAAGAACTTGTCTTTGTAAATAGTTGCGCTTCGGTGCATTATCTTGGTTTTACATGAAACCACTACTACTATCTACCTCTGAAGAAAAACCCGTATGGTGGGCCTAGAGTGAGGTCTGCAGTCAGAAGTCCTGCAGCCCACCCAGGACCCACGTGGGAGGTTTTTGGTGCGGGTCCTCCACAAGTATCTTGTATATATGAGAATGTTTGATATTTTGATACTTTTGATACTTTTGTATTCTTCATTGTACAAATTGTAACGTTAAAGAAGTCGTACCTCCCGGATGGGAAGAGTTATAATGTTGTTGTTAATGCAAAACAAAATGTTCTTTTTGTCTTTTACAGCCCGGGAGTGCTGTGTTTTACCAAGGGGGGATGTGTAGCCCAGCTACGCAGGCACACATAAAAGTCCAGGAGAGTGCACAGGAAGGTAACAGCAAAGCTTGATATCTATGCACTTCACTCACACTTTTAGACACACCCATCAGGGGTACAAGAGGAAGTGACACTTAGCAATCAGAGTTCAGTCTGTTTCCTGTCTTCGGACAGTGCAGTTCAGTGCCAGTGGAGTCTGGACTTGGAAGGAGAGGAGAAAGGATTGAATCCTCGCAGAGTTAGCGTAGCTCACCTGACAAAGAAGTGGAGGCTAGTACGGGTGAAGTGGATCATCCTAGCCTAGTCAGAGCTACCCTTAATCAGTACCTCAGCAGAAGCTGAAGCAAGGAGGATACTGAGAGCTGCTCAGCGAGCTCTGGAGAAAGCTGACATTACCATCGAAGCTACAAGTGTTTATGCTAAGAGCGAGAGCAGGGCGAATTGCAAAGTGGAGAAGACAGATAGAGAAGTGCTTCAGGTATTTGATTGCCTGCACTAAGTTGCCGGACACCGGGGTCCGAAGCGTTGCTACAGTTTCAAGCTTAGTAACAAGAAAACCGGAGGCATCTGGACTACAGGTCGCAGAGAGCAGCCCTAAGTGTCAGTACGTAATCGGAGTCAGGAGGAACAAGGACTTTTAGCAGGGCCCCGCATAAAAGGACTCTGTTCTCACCACATAGAAGGCTCCACCACAATATTGGCCGGGCAGTACAGCTATTGAGAAAGCTGGAGATTCAGAGTTAACTTCGCTTCAGGCAAGTTGGACTCACATGTATATGGAGTAAAGGAGGCCTCTAACCTGCTCAGCTGTTACCCGAATGTGCACTCTCCACCCCGACCAGCTCCCTGGGATCTGCTTGAACCATCTACCAGTAAAAGGTATGAAAAGAAGCTGTATTGTGTGCGACTGAATTATTATCTACACCCTGCATCATCGTCACCATAGACTTCCAGGGACCCGTCTCACCTGTGGGAGACTTACTACCAAGCTGCCCCATAACATCCCCTGTGAAAGTCCTTAGAGCAGCGCTGGTACAATTTACCAGAAACCGCAGGTGGCGTCACGAACTACCTATACCTAATAATCCCCTGTAAATATCCCCCCATCGCATTGACTGCCAGGGCCACGGACCGAGTCCCGCTGCCAGTGACAACTCCCATAGACTTCTATGGGCTCGGCTCCGAGTACCCCATAGCCCTGGTATCCACAATTGTGGGGCGAGTCACAGACAAGAGAGATGGTTCGAAAATAATCGCACTAACCTTTTCCTACCTCCCTCCTCAGCTAAGGAACCTTTGAGTAGGATCACAAGGGAACCAGAACCTGAACCCATGCAGGTGGACTCTTTACAAAGACGGGTTAGTGATGCACGCAAAGAACATCGTATTAAGGAAAATCTAGAATTGGCTCAGGAAAGGTACAAGAAAGCAGCAGATAAATTTCGTAAACCTGCACCAGCTTTCAAGGTAGGAGATTTGGTCTGGCTGTCAACCAGAAATCTTAAAATAAAGATTCCATCGTCTAAATTGGGACATAAGTACATTGGACCTTATAAGATCAGTAAGATTATAAGTGCTGTTGCTTGTCGTCTTCAACTGCCCAGAACTATGAGAATCCACCCTGTCTTTCATGTATCCCTACTAAAGGCTGCAACACCCAATACGTTTCCTGGACGCTCTTCTCCTTGCCCTGACCCAGTGCTGGTCGATGGTCAGGAAGAATTTATGGTGGAAAGGATTCTAGATTCCAGGTTGTACAGAAATCAGTTGCAATATTTGATTAAATGGCAGGGCTACCCAGTGGAGGACAACTCATGGGAACCAGTCAATAATGTAAATGCTCCTCGCCTGCTCCGCCAGTTTCATCAGAGGTACCCTGACAAGCCTGGTCTGAGGTCAACCGGAGGTTGTCCTTAAGGGGGGAGTAATGTAAGGTTCTTTGTCTCTTTTGACATGTTCCTTGAAACTCAGTTTTCCGTCGGCCATTTTGCTTTCTGTCTTTCTGCAGCTCTTGCCCTCAGTTAATATGGAGTTTCCAGTTTTCATGTTCCCGCCCTGATTCTCTCCCTTTTGCTTCTTAAGCAGCCTCAGCTGAACAATCAGTGCTCCTGAATCAAGCCTCAGTCAGCCTGTGACCTGACTCCTGGAAACCTAGGATTTTGGACTCCAGCTATTTCCTACTGAGGAACTTTGGAACACTTTTGGACTTTGGAAACCTGCTGTCTGGTGTATCCATGTTTGCAGAGGAATTACGGTACAGAGAAGAGATCCTGAACCTGCTTGGAGAGTTATTGTAGAGCTTGAAGTTACTCTGGCCTGCTGTGTTCTCCTGCCTCTGTTCCTGCAAACTGTGTGACCTTTTCTGCATGCTTGTATGAAGTAATACAAGTCATTTCATATCAACCTATGTCTCATGTGTTTTCCTCGCACCCAAGCACAAGACGCTATAGGAACTGTACACTATACATGACACCCCGGGTCAGTATCAGTGCAGCCCCGGGTAAGTATCAGTGCAGCCCCCGGGGTCAGTATCAGTGCAGCACAAAGGGTCAGTATCAGTGCAGCCCCCAGGGTCAGTATCAGTGCAGCCCCCGGGTCAGTATCAGTGCAACCCCGGGGTCAGTATCAGTGCAGCCCCTGGGTCAGTATCAGTGCAACCCTGGGGTCAGTATCAGTGCAGCCCTCGGGGTCAGTATCAGTGCAGCACTCGGGGTCAGTATCAGTGCAGCCCCCGGGGTCAGTATCAGTGCAGCCCCCGGGTCAGAATCAGTGCAACCCCGGGGTTAGAATCAGTGCAGCCCCCGGGTCAGTATTAGTGCAACCCCGGGGTCAGTATCACTGCAGCCCTCGGGGTCAGTATCAGTGCAGAACCCGGGGTCAGTATCAGTGCAGCCCCCGGGTCAGAATCAATGCAGCCCCTGGGGTCAGTATCAGTGCAGCCCCCTGGTCAGTGTCAGTGCAGCCCCCAGGTAAGTATCAGTGTAGCACCGGGGTCAGTATCAGTGTGGCCCTCAGGTCAGTAGCAGTGCAGCCCCCGGGGTCAGTAGCAGTGCGGCCGCTGGGTCAGCATCACTGCGGCCTTTGGGTCAGTATCATTGTGGCCCTCGGGTCAGTGTCAGTGCAGCCCCGGGTCAGTATCAATGCAGCTCCCGGGTAAGTTTCAGTGCGGCACCCTGGGTCAGTGTCAGTGCAGCCCTCTGGTCAGTATCAGTGCAGCCTCGGGTTAGTATCAGTGCAGCCCCCGGGTCAGTATCAGTGCAGCCCTCGGAGTCAGTATAAGTGTAGCCCCCGGGGTCAGTATCAGTGCATCTCCCGGGTCAGAATCAATACAGTCGCCGGGGTCAGTATCAGTGGAGCCCCCGGGGTCAGTATCAGTGCTGACCTCGAGTCAGTATCAGTGCAGCCCCTGGGGTCAGTATAAGTGTTGCCCCCGGGGTCAGTATCAGTGCAGCCCCGGGGTCAGTATCAGTGTGGCCCCCGGGGTCAGTATCAGTGCTGCCCCCGGATCAGTATTCAGTATCAGTGCGGCCCCCGGGGTCAGGATCAGTGCAGTCCCCGGGGTATCAGTGTGGCCCTCTGGTCAGTATCAGTGCTGCCTCGGGTCATTATCAGTGCAGTCCCCGGGTTAGTATCAGTACAGCACCCGGGGTCAGTATCAGTGCGGTCTTCAGGTCAGTATTCAGTATCAGTGAGGCCCTGGGAGTCAGCATCAGTGCAGTCCCCGGGGTCAGTATCAATGCAGCACTCGGGGTCAGTATCAGTGCAGCCCCCGGGGTCAGTATCAGTGCAGCCCCGGGTCAGTATCAGTGCAGCCCCCAGGGTCAGTAGCAGTGCGGCCGCTGGGTCAGCATCACTGCGGCCTTTGGGTCAGTATCAGTGTGGCCCTCGGGTCAGTGTCAGTGCTGCCCCCGGGTCAGTGTCAATGCAGCTCCCGGGTAAGTTTCAGTGCGGCACCCGGGGTCAGTGTCAGTGCAGCCCTCTGGTCAGTATCAGTGCAGCCCTCGGGTTAGTATCAGTGCAGCCCCCGGGTCAGTATCAGTGCAGCCCTCGGGGTCTGTATCAGTGTAGCCCCCGGGTCAGTATCAGTGCATCACCCGGGTCAGAATCAATGCAGTCGCCGGGATCAGTATCAGTTGAGCCCCGGGGTCAGTATCAGTGCTGACCTCGAGTCAGTATCAGTGCAGCCCCCGGGTCAGTATCAGTGTTGCCCCGGGGTCAGTATCAGTGCAGCCCCCGGTGTCAGTATCAGTGTGGCCCCCGGGGTCAGTATCAGTGCTGCCCCCGGATCAGTATTCAGTATCAGTGCGGCCCCCGGGGTCAGTATCAGTGCAGTCCCCGGGTCAGTATCAGTGCAGCCCCCGGGGTATCAGTGTGGCCCTCTGGTCAGTATCAGTGCTGCCCCGGGTCATTATCAGTGCAGCCCCGGGTAAGTATCAGTACAGCACCCGGGGTCAGTATCAGTGCGGCCTTCGGGTCAGTATTCAGTATCAGTGCGGCCCCGGAGTCAGCATCAGTGCAGTCCCCGGGGTCAGTATCAATGCAGCACTCGGGGTCAGTATCAGTGCAGCCCCCGGGGTCAGTATCAGTGCAGCCCCGGGTCAGTATCAGTGCAGCCCGGGTCAGTATCAGTGCAGCCCCGGGTCAGTATCAGTGCAGCCCCCGGGTCAGTATCAGTGCAGCCCTCGGGGTCAGTATCAGTGCAGCCCTCGGGGTCAGTATCAGTGCAGAACCCGGGGTCAGTATCAGTGCAGCCCCCGAGTCAGAATCAATGCAGCCCCCGAGGTCAGTATCAGTTCAGCCCCCTGGTCAGTATCAGTGCAGCCCCGGGTCATTATCAGTGCAGCCCCCGGGTAAGTATCAGAGCAGCACCCGGTATCAGTATCAGTGTGACCTCAAGTCAGTATCAGTGCAGCCCCCGGAGTCAGTATCAGTGCGGCCGCTGGGTCAGTATCAGTGCGGCCTTTGGGTCAGTATCAGTATGGCCCTCGGGTTCAGTTTCAGTGTGGCCCTTGGGTCAGTATTAATACAGCCCCAGGTCAGTATCAGTGTAGTCCCCGGGGTCAGTATCAGTGCAGCCCTGGGTCAGTATCAATGCATCCCCCGGGTCAGTATCAGTGCAGCCCCCGGGTCAGTATCAGTGCAGCACCCAAGGTCAGTATCAGTGCTGCCCTTGGGTAAGTATCAGTGCAGCACCCAGTGTCAGTATCAGTGTGACCCTCAAGTTAGTATCAGTGCAGCCCCCGGGGTCAGTATCAGTGCGGCCCTGTCGTAAGGCTCAGTATCAGTGCACTCGTCTTCTGGCCGGTCAGTATCAGAGCCCGGTCAGTCAGTGTGCCCCTGGGTCAGTATATCAGCCCTCATATCATGCATCCCGGGTCATATCAGTGCAGCCGGGGTCACAGTATCTCAGTGTCCGTAAGTATCAGTGGCCCCCGGGGTCAGTATTCACGTGCAGTCCCCCGGGGTCAGTATCAGTGCGCCCCGTCAGTACAGTGCAGCCGGGTCAGTATCAGTGCTGCCCCGGTCAGTATCAGTGCGCCCCGGGTCAGTATCAGTGCCCGGGGTCAGTATCAGTGCGCCCCCGGGTCAGATCAGTGTGGCCCGAGTCAGTATCAGTGCAGCCCCGGTCAGATCAGTATCGCGCCCGGTAGTATCAGTGCAGTCCCGGGTCAGTACAGTGCAGCCCCCGGGGTATCAGTGTGGCCCTCTGGTCAGTATCAGTGCTGCCCCGGGTCATTATCAGTGCAGCCCCGGGTAAGTATCAGTGCAGCACCCGGGGTCAGTATCAGTGCGGCCCCGGGGTCAGCATCAGTGCAGTCCCCGGGGTCTATATCAATGAAGCACTCGGGGTCAGTATCAGTGCAGCCCCGGGGTCAGTATCAGTGCAGCCCCCGGGTCAGTATCAGTGCAGCCCTCGGGTCAGTATCAGTGCAGCTCCCGGGTAAGTTTCAGTGCGGCACCCGGGGTCAGTGTCAGTGCAGCCCTCTGGTCAGTATCAGTGCAGCCCTCGGGTCAGTATCAGTGCAGCCCCCGGGTCATTATCAGTGCAGCCCTCGGGGTCAGTATCAGTGTAGCCCCCGGGGTCAGTATCAGTGCATCACCCGGGTCAGAATCAATGCAGTCGCCGGGGTCAGTATCAGTGGAGCCTCCGGGGTCAGTATCAGTGCTGACCTCGAGTCAGTATCAGTGCAGCCCCCGGAGTCAGTATCAGTGTTGCCCCCGGGGTCAGTATCAGTGCAGCCCCCGGTGTCAGTATCAGTGTGGCCCCCGGGGTCAGTATCAGTGCTGCCCCCGGATCAGTATTCAGTATCAGTGCAGCCCCCGGGGTCAGTATCAGTGCAGTCCCGGTCAGTATCAGTGCAGTCCCCGGGTCAGTATCAGTGCAGCCCCCGGGGTATCAGTGTGGCCCTCTGGTCAGTATCAGTGCTGCCCCGGGTCATTATCAGTGCAGCCCCCGGGTAAGTATCAGTACAGCACCCGGGGTCAGTATCAGTGCGGCCTTCGGGTCAGTATTCAGTATCAGTGCGGCCCCGGAGTCAGCATCAGTGCAGTCCCCGGGGTCAGTATCAATGCAGCACTCGGGGTCAGTATCAGTGCAGCCCCCGGGGTCAGTATCAGTGCAGCCCCCGGGTCAGTATCAGTGCAGCCCCGGGTCAGTATCAGTGCAGCCCCGGGTCAGTATCAGTGCAGCCCCCGGGTCAGTATCAGTGCAGCCCTCGGGGTCAGTATCAGTGCAGCCCCCGAGGTCAGTATCAGTTCAGCCCCCTGGTCAGTATCAGTGCAGCCCCGGGTCATTATCAGTGCAGCCCCCGGGTAAGTATCAGAGCAGCACCCGGTATCAGTATCAGTGTGGCCCTCAGGTCAGTAGCAGTGCAGCCCCCGGGGTCAGTAGCAGTGTGGCCGCTGGGTCAGCATCACTGCGGCCTTTGGGTCAGTATCAGTGTGGCCCTCGGGTCAGTGTCAGTGCTGCCCCGGGTCAGTATCAATGCAGCTCCCGGGGTCAGTATCAGTGCAGCCCCCGGGTAAGTATCAGTGCAGCACCCGGGGTCAGTATCAGTGTGGCCCTCAGGTCAGTAGCAGTGCAGCCCCCGGGGTCAGTAGCAGTGCGGCCGCTGGGTCAGCATCACTGCGGCCTTTGGGTCAGTATCAGTGTGGCCCTCGGGTCAGTGTCAGTGCTGCCCCCGGGTCAGTATCAATGCAGCTCCCGGGTAAGTTTCAGTGCGGCACCGGGGTCAGTGTCAGTGCAGCCCTCTGGTCAGTATCAGTGCAGTCATCGGGTTAGTATCAGTGCAGCCCCCGGGTCAGTATCAGTGCAGCCCTCGGGGTCAGTATCAGTGTAGCCCCTGGGGTCAGTATCAGTGACTCTCCCGGGTCAGAATCAATGCAGTCGCCGGGGTCAGTATCAGTGGAGCCCCCGGGGTCAGTATCAGTGTTGCCCCCGGGGTCAGTGTGATGAAACGAGCACACGGTCCGCCACAAGGTAGCCCGGTGTATCACGGCTTGTGATCCCTCCGTGCCGCAAATGTGACTAAAACGTGCACACACACGATGGCTGCTGCCGTCTGACCCAGTAAACTGCAGGGATTTATAATTATCCCACTTCCACTTAGGAACTTGCAGCTCTCTGGCGCCCCCCCTTACCCTCAGGTCAGTCAGGGAACTGCACCTAGGATAATTAGTCACCAGACGGGTCACTTGGATGTGTGCTGGCTATTGGGCACGCTGCAGTGAGGGAATTATAATTACTCCGGGCCGCAGCCAGGCAATACACTTATAAGACCCGCTCCGTCACTGTCAACGCCACCCCATAGGTCAACACTTTACACCCCTTCTTTTAAGCTGCCACCAGCTACGATTTACTTAAGGAACAATTTATCAAGAGGGTCCGCAGCAACCCCAAAACAGTAGCGTAGTACTTCAGGCACGTGCAAATTCGTTTATAGAGCAGGAGAAACAAACTAATAATTTTATAGGTTTATTCCTTAAAAAACAGGCAGTGCTTATACAATATAAAAAAGATGTAACAAGCTGAGGCAATATAGTTATGTGCAAGGCAGTCAGAAATAAAATAGGATTAAAGATGAAAATCACTCACATGGTAGTTATATAATTTACAGGCAAGCCAGGCTGGGGGAGGAGCCACACATCATAGTTCATTTGCAGATCTCTTAGTCAAGACGTCACAGCAAGGAATGAACAAATGGGGCTCACCACAAGACTTATACCTGTGGGCTGCTGACCTCACAAAAGGGATGGTTTTTCTGGCCACCTCCCAAGGCTAAAAGTCATGGTTTAAGCTCTGGAAGATTATCAGGAGCATATTTCATCCTGAGAACCTCGCAGAAGAGTGGCAGGCCTATCAATGAGCTTACTTTAAAATGACGGTTCAAATGAGCCCAAACTTGGATGCGATAGTTCATGGGGCATCCGAGAATTCCATTTCTCGGGTTCTGTTGGAGTTACGGGTTCACCAGTACCACGGGAACGATGCCTGTCGGCGCATGTTTCAAAACAGTGACTTTCGTGTTTCTGACGCAACTTCCCACCGTGTTATAAGCCAAAAGAATGAATCCTCATAATGGCTGCCATGGAGGGACAGCACATGTGAAGAAAATGGGGACCCCTGCGGTGAGGTGGGAAATTCCAGCACTGGTAGCTCAGGTTACACATGGGGTTGATGAGAAGCATGAGAGAGGGAGGGGGGACTTTGCTCTGTGGGCTGTCAGCAGTAAAAAAAAGATGAGGACTGTAGTTCTGCACAGCACAAGACATGGAGCTTCCAGTATCATCACAGTCAGTATCAGTGCAGTCCCCGGGGTCAGTATCAGTGTGGCCCCTGGGGTCAGTATCAGTGCTGCCCCCGGATCAGTATTCAGTATCAGTGCGGCCCCCGGGGTCAGTATCAGTGCAGTCCCCGGGTCAGTATCAGTGCAGCCCCCGGGGTATCAGTGTGGCCCTCTGGTCAGTATCAGTGCTGCCCCGGGTCATTATCAGTGCAGCCCCGGGTAAGTATCAGTACAGCACCCGGGGTCAGTATCAGTGCGGCCTTCGGGTCAGTATTCAGTATCAGTGCGGCCCCCGGAGTCAGCATCAGTGCAGTCCCTGGGGTCAGTATCAATGCAGCACTCGGGGTCAGTATCAGTTCAGCCCCCGGGGTCAGTATCAGTTCAGCCCCGGGGTCAGTATCAGTGCAGCCCCTGGGTCAGTATCAGTGCAGCCCCGGGTCAGTATCAGTGCAGCCCCCGGGTCAGTATCAGTGCAGCCCCCGGGTCAGTATCAGTGCAACCCTCGGGGTCAGTATCAGTGCAGAACCCGGGGTCAGTATCAGTGCAGCCCCCGAGTCAGAATCAATGCAGCCCCCGAGGTCAGTATCAGTTCAGCCCCCTGGTCAGTATCAGTGCAGCCCCCGGGTAAGTATCAGTGCAGCCCCTGTGTCAGTATCAGTGTGGCCATCAGGTCAGTATCAGTGCAGCCCCCAGAGTCAGTATCACTGCGGCCGCTGGGTCAGTATCAGTGTGGCCTTTGGGTCAGTATCAGTGTAGCCCTCGGTTCAGTGTCAGTGCTGCCCCGAGTCAGTATCAGTGCAGCCCGGGTAAGCTTCAGTGCGGCACCCGTGGTCAGTATCAGTGCAGCCCTCGGGTTAGTATCAGTGCAGCCCCCGGGTCAGTATCAGTGCAGCCCTCGGGGTCAGTATCAGTGTAGCCTCCAGGGTCAGTATCAGTGCAGCCCCCGGGACAGAATCAATGCAGCCGCCGGGGTCAGTATCAGTGCAGCCTGTTATGTTTTGTTAGCTGAGGAGAGCAGGCAAAAACGGCAATACACCAGAGAGGTTGGAATCTATTGGATTGCAGTACCCTGACTAACCACCACAACTAAAGGCAGCCGTGGAGCGTTCCTACGTTGTTCCTAGACGCCTCGTCACAACCTGAGAGGTTAACTACACCTAAAGATAGAAAGAGGAAAGCTATCTGCCCCAGAGCAGATCCCCAAAGAACATAGGAAGCCCCAAAACACGTAATGGCGGTTAGACAAGAGGAAATACAGACACAGAAAATAGTATGAGCAAACGTTGGGGCCCAATCTGCCTAGACAGAAAAGGATAGGAAGGATACTTATTGCAATCCAAAAAAAAACCTAAAAAATACCAACGCTACTAATTGCAAAAACACCTGAAATCACACGACCTCTACCACCTAATTTAGTTCTCTGGTGTAACAAAACTAAGCCGCAGCCACTGAAAAAACTGGAAAAGGCAAATGAACAAATAACAGTGGCTCCAGAGGAATTGAGAGGAGCCCAAGCCCCCCGGGGGTGGGGGGAAACCTGGCTAACCTCACAGAAATGCAGAGAAATATGCAAATGGTAAGCACAAAAACAAAAAAACAGAAAATATCTTATCTGAGAGCAGGAGAAGAGGCAAGACTCAGCAAGCTTCCAAGTGAACCAGGAAACAACGTTGAGACAAGAACAATTGATCACCGGCAACCATGATGGGAGGGAACCTCCCTTATATCCAGCCAATCTGTGATTCCTGATTGCCAATCCTCATTGAATGGTTCAGTACTGTTTGTAACCACCAGAGGGAGCTTCTGCTCAGAATTCATTTCTAACACATTCACAATAGTACCCCCCCTTGAGGAGGGGTCACCGAACCCTCATTTTTGCAACCAGGTCGGTCAGGATGAGCTCTGTGATATGCACGGATCAGTCTCCTTGCATGGATGTCCGAAGCAAACACCCAAGAATTGTCCTCCTGACCATAACCTCTCCACTTAACCAATACTGGAGTTTCCGTCTAGAAAAACGAGAATCCAATATTTTCTCAACCACACACTCCAGATTGCCCTCAACCAAAACAGGGTCAGGAGGCGCAGCCATAGGAACCACTGGCTCGACAAACCTCTTCAATAAGGACTTGTGGAACACGTTATGGATCTTAAATGTCCCTGGAAGAAGTAAACAAAAGGAAACAGGATTAAGAATCTCCTTAATCTTATAAGGTCCAATGAACCTAGGCTTAAACTTAGGAGATGCAACTGTCATAGGGATATTTCTTGAGGACAACCAGACCAAGTCCCCCACTTCAAACCGAGGACCATCAGTCCTATGCCGGTTGGCAAACCGCTGGGCCCTCTCCTGAGAGAGGAACAACCTCTCCACTACCTGGTCCCAAATCTGCTGCATACGCTCCACAACAGAGTCAACACTTGGACAGACAGAAGCCTCCGTCTGTCCCGAAGAAAATCGAGGGTGAAACCCAAAATTGCAGAAAAATGGAGACATCAAAGTGGCAGAGCTAACCCTATTATTAAGAGCAAACTCAGCCAAAGGCAAAAAAGAGACCCAGTCATCTTGATCAGCAGACACAAAGCATCTCAGATAAGTCTCCAATGTCTGGTTTGTTCTCTCAGTTTGTCCATTGGTCTGAGGATGAAAAGCCGAGGAGAAAGACAATTGAACACCAAGTTTAGAACAAAAAGTCCTCCAAAATCTGGAAACAAACTGGACTCCTCTGTCAGACACAATGTTCTCAGGAATGCCGTGTAACCGAACCACGTGCTGAAGGAACAAAGGCACCAATTCAGAGGAGGAAGGCAACTTAGGTAATGGCACAAGATGTATCATCTTGGAAAACCTATCACAAATCACCCAAATAACGGTCATTCTCTGAGAAACAGGGAGGTCGGAAATGAAATCCATAGAGATATGGGTCCATGGTCTCTTGGGCACAGGCAATGGCATCAACAAACCACTAGAGCGAGAGCAAGGCTTGGAGCGAGAGCAAGTCCCGCAGGACTGCACAAATTCCCTGACGTCACGAGACAAAGTAGGCCACCAAAAGGACCGACTCACCAAGTCTCTGGTACCAAAAATTGCGGGATGACTGGCCAACGCGGAACAATGAATCTCAGACATCACACTCTTTTTCCACCGGTCTGGGACAAAATTTCCCAATAGGGCAGCGCTCGGGTTTATCCTCCTGACACCCTTCCAGAGCCAGTCTCAAATTGGGCAAGATGGCGGAAAGAACTACACCCTCTTTCAAAATAACAGCAGGATCAGATAACTCAGGAGAGTCCGCAAGGAAACTCCTCGAGAGGGCATCCGTCTTAACATTCTTAGTACCAGGAAGAAAGGAAACCACAAAATTAAAACGTGTGAAAAACAAGGCCCACCTGGCCTGTCTAGGATTAAGTCGCTTGGCTGATTCCAGATAAACCAGATTCTTATGGTCCGTGAGGACCACCACCTGATGTTTGGCTCCCTCCAGCCAATGTCTCCACTCTTCAAAAGCCCACTTCATGGCCAATAACTCCCGATTACCCACGTCATAATTACGTTCAGTTGGAGAAAATTTTCGAGAGAAAAAGGCACAAGGGTTACTTTTAGAGGTCTCAGGATCTCTTTGGGACAAAACGGCACCTGCCTCAATTTCAGAGGCATCTACCTCCACCTGAAATGGCAGAGAAACATCAGGCTGCCGTAGAACAGGAGCAGAAGTGAATCTCTGCTTAAGTTCCTGAAACGCAGAGACTGCCTCAGGAGGCCAATTCACCACATCAGAACCCTTTTTGGTCAAATCAGTCAATGGTTTAACAATAACAGAGAAGTTACCAATAAATTTACGATAAAAATTGACAAAACCCAAGAATCTCTGAAGAGCCTTTAATGAAGTAGGTTGGATCCAATCACAGATGGCCTGAACCTTGACCGGGTCCATTTCAATAACAGATGGGGACAAAATGAATCCCAGAAATGAGATCCTCTGTACGCCAAAAAGACACTTTGATCCCTTCACATACAGAGCATTCTCTCTCAAAGTCTGGAACACAGTCCGAACATGTTTCACATGAGAGTCCCAGTCATTGGAAAAAATCAAGATATCATCCAAATAAAAAATCAGAAATTTATCCACAAAATCCCTGAAAATGTCATTCATGAAGGACTGGAAGACGGAAAGAGCATTAGTGAGCCCAAAGGGCATCACTAGGTACTCAAAATGCCCCTCTGGGGTATTAAACGCCGTCTTCCATTCATCCCCGTGCTTAATGCGAATAAGGTTACACTCCCCCCTGAGGTCAAGCTTGGCAAACCAAATAGCACTTTTCACCCTGGAAAACAGGTCAGAAATCAAGGGTAACGGATATTGATATTTCACAGTGATCTTGTTCAAGAGACGATAACCAATACACAGCCTTAATGAACCATCCTTTTTGGCCACAAAGAAAGAAACGGCACCCAAGGGTGAAGAGGATGGTCTGATATGACCCTTCTCCAATGACTCCTTGATATAAGACCGCATAGCGTCATGTTCAGGTACAGACAAGTTAAAAAGGCGACCTTTAGGAAATTTACTACCACGCACTAATTCAATAGCGCAGTCATAGTTCCTATGGGGGGGCAAGGATGCAGATTTACTTTTGGTAAACACATCAGAAAAATCAGTCAAAAAGTCAGGAACATCCTGAGACTGGGGAGAGGCAGAAAAAACAGGAGTGTTGGCATTAACACATTGGCAGCCCCAACTGGTTACAGACACAGATTTCCAATCCAAAACAGGATTATGAGACTGTAACCAATGGAAACCTAGTAAATTAATGTCATGCAGATTATACAGTACCAAAAATTTGCAACTCTCCTGATGATCAGGTTCAACCCTCATTATCACCTGAGTAGAAAACTGGGGTTTATTCTCAGCCAAAGGGGTAGAATCAATCAATCAATAGACTTCAGTAGGGGTGTCAAGGGAAACCCACAACGTTTGGCAAAATCAAAATCCATCAGGTTAATAGCTGCTCCCGAATCAACAAAAGCCTGAGCAGAAAATGTGGACAGGGAGCAAATCAGGGTAACAGTCAACAGAAATTTAGTCTGAACACTACCCAAGACAACTGAGCGTGCAAAACGTCTTCCCCGCTTAGGGCAGACAGAAATAGCATGACAGGCGTCACCACAATAGAAACATAACCCATTGCGTTTTCGAAACTCGACGCTGTGCCCCATAAGCCACTCTATCACACTGCATGGGTTCAGAAGCTGGCTCACAAGGCAACACTATTCCACGCATACCTCTATGCTCACGCAAACGTCTGTCAATTTGAATCGCTAATGACATAGAATCATTGAGACCAGAGAGAGCAGGGAAACCCACCATAACATCTTTTACATTCTCTGACAGCCCCTTCCGAAAAAAGGCTGCCAAAGCATCATCAAAGCATTTGGTTAGGACTGCCCATTTTCAGAATTTCTGACAGTACAACTCAGCGTCCTCAAGCCCCTGATTTAATGCCAACAAGGTTCTTTCAGCTTGATCAGTGACATTAGGCTCATCGTACAATAACCCCAGAGCCAGAAAAAACGCATCAACATTACTCAAAACAGGGTCCCCAGGTGTCAGGGAGAAAGCCCAATTCTGAGGATCGCCGCTCTGGAGAGAGATGATAATTTGAACCAGCTGTGCTGCGTTCCCTGAGGACTTAGGTTTTAAGGCAAAAAACAACTTACAGCTATTTTTGAAATTTTGTATGAAAGGATTGTGTGAGATACTTTGTCAAATGCTTTGCTGAAGTCAAGATATACTATATCTACAGCATTTCCCTGATCCACCCAGTCAGTGATTCTGTCATAGAAGGAAATTAAGTTAGTCTGACATGACTTATTAGTTACAAACCCATGCTGACTCTGTTTAATCACTTCATTCTTATCCAGGTACTTACATACATGTTCTTTAATAATTTGTTCAAAGATCTTTCCTGGTATAGAAGTCAGACTTACTGGCCTGTAGTTCCCTGGGTCCACCTTCTTCCCCTTTTTGAAGATAGGAACAACATTTGCTCTTCTCCAGTCTTCTGGGACTTCTCCTGTTCTCCAAGAATTTTCAAAGATTATGGACAGTGGTTCAAGAATTTCTTCTGCTATCTCCTTCAGTACTCTGGGGTGTAATTCATCTGGACCTGGAGACTTGAATTCATTTAGGTTAGCTAAGTGTTTCCTCACTGTCTTTCTGTTTATAGATATCCTGGATTCTTCTATTCCTTTAATAGGACAGTGAAGATCAGTTGATGTTACATTTCCTTTCTGAGAGAAAACAGATGCAAAATAGGAATTTAAAAGTTCAGCCTTCTCAACATCCTGTCTTACCATTTCATCATTTTCATCCTGTAAAAATCCTATGCATCTTTGACTTTTCTTTCACTTTTGACGTATCCCCAAAATCCTTTTTTGTTGCTTTTGATGTCACTTGCAAGCCTTAATTCATTGTCAGCTTTAGATAATCTGATTTGTGCCCTGCAGTTTCTGCAGACGGCATTATGTTCTTCTTTAGATATGCCTCTCTCTTTCCATTTGATAAACACTTTTTTTTCCTTTTAGCATGTGTTTAAGTTCTGTGTTCATCCATCCTAGTTTCCCTAAATGCTTCCCAATCATCACTCTTTTCGGAATTGTTAACAATTGTGCTTTGAGAATCTCATTTTTCAAGATTTGCCATCCTTCCTGAACATTTTTGTCCTTAAGTATATCCAGCCATTGGAACCCTCCAATACTCTTTCTGAGTCCCTTAAAATCTGCCTTTCTGAAATCTAACCTTGACGTCTGAGTCTTCACAGGTCTTCCTCCTCTTGTTATCCAAAATTCTAAAATAGCGTTGTCACTACCTCCTAGAGTCCCAGCCACTCTTACCTCCTCAACCATTTCTTCCCTGTTTATAAGGATTAGATCCAAGGTAGCAGGTCAGTATCTGTGCAGCCCCCGGGGTCGGTATCAGTGTGGCCCTCGGGTCAGTATCAGTGCAGCCCCCAGGGTCAATATCAGTGTGGCCCTCGGGTCAGTATCAGTGCAGCCCCCGGGGCCAGTATCATTGCAGCCCCCGGGGTCAGTATCAGTATGGCCCTTGGGTCAGTATCAGTGCAGCCCCCTAGTCGGTATCAGGGCGGCCCTTGGGTCGGTATCAGTGTGGCCCTCGGGGTCCTATCAGTGCAGCCCTCAGGTCGGTATCAATGCTGCCCTCGGGTCGGTATCAGTGTGGCCCTCGAGTCGGTATCAGTGTAGCTCTCGGGTCGGTATCAGGGTGGCCCCTGGGTCAGTATCAGTGCTACACTCGGGTCAGCATCAGTACGGCCCTTGGGTCAGTATCAGTGCGGCCCTCGGGTCGGCATCAGTGTGGCCCCTGGGTCGGTATCAGTGCGGCCCTCGGGTCGGTATCAGTGTGGCCCTTGGGGTCAGTATCAGTGTGGCCCTTGGGTCGGTATCAGGGCGGCCCCCGGGGTCGGTATCAGTGTGGCCCTCGGGTCAGTATCATTGCAGCCCCCAGTTTCGGTATCAGTGCAGCCCTCGGGTCAGTACCAGTGCAGCCCACGGGGTCAGTATCAGTGCAGCCCTGGCGTCAGTATCAGTATGGCCCTCGGGTTAGTATCAGTGTGGCCCCCGAGGTCGGTATCAGTACGGCACCCAGGATTGGTATCAGTTCGGCCAACGGGGTCAGTATCAGTGCGGCCCTCAAGTCAGTATAAGTGCAGCCCCCGGGGTCAGTATCAGTGCGGCCGTTGGGTATCAGTGCAGCCCCCAGGGTCGGTATCAGTGTGGCCCTTGGGTCGGTATCAGGCGGGCCCTCGGGTCAGTATCAGTGCGGCCCTCGGGTCGGTTTCAGGGTGGCCCCCGAGTCAGTATCAGTGCGGCTCCAGGGGTCAGAATCAGTGCGGCACTCGGGTCGGTATCAGTGTGGCCCCCGGGTCGGTATCAGTGCGGCCCTCGGGACGGTATCAGTGTGGCCCTCTGGTCAGTATCAGTGCGGCCCCAGCGGTAGGTATCAGTGTGGCCCCTGGGTCGGTATCAGTGCGGCCCTCGGGTCGGTATCAGTGTGGTTCTCGGGTCAGTATCAATGCAGCCCCCGGGGTCGGTATCAGTGCGGCCCCCGGGGTCAGTATCAGTGTGGTCCCCGGGGTCAGTATCAGTGCAGCCCCGGGGTCAGTATCAGTGTGGCCCTCAGGTCAGTATCAGTGCGGCCTCTAGGTCCATATCAGTGCGGCCCCTGGGTCAGTATCAGTGCAACCCCGGGGTCGGTATCAGTGCTGCCCCCGGTGTCGGTATCAGTGTGGTACTCGGGTCAGTATCAGTGTGGCCCCCGGGTCAGTATCAGTGTGGCCCTCGGGTCTTATCACTGTGGCCCCCGGGTCGGTATCGTGTGGCCCCCGGGTTGTTATCCATGTGGCCCTTGGGTCACTATCAGTGTGGCCCTCAGGTCGGTATCAGTGTGGCCCTCAGGTCGGTATCAGTGTGGCCCCTGGTCGGTATCAGTGTGGCCCTCTGGTCGGTATCAGTGTGGCCCTCTGGTCGGTATCAGTGCGGCCCACTGGGTCGGTATCAGTACAGCCCCTGGCGTCAGTATCAGTGTGGCCCTCGAGTTAGTATCAGTGTGGCCCCCGAGGTCGGTATCAGTACGGCACCCGGGGTTGGTATCAGTTCGGCCCCCGGGGTCAGTATCAGTGCGGCCCTCGGGTCAGTATAAGTGCAGCCCCCGGGGTCAGTATCAGTGCGGCCACTGGGTATCAGTGCAGCCCCAGGGTCGGTATCAGTGTGGCCCTTGGGTCGGTATCAGGGTGGTCCTCGGGTCAGTATCAGTGCGGCCCTCTGGTCGGTATCAGGGTGGCCCCCGGGTCAGTATCGGTGCGGCACTCGGGTCGGTATCAGTGTGGCCCCCGGGTCAGTATCAGTGCGGCCCTCGTGTCGGTATCAGTGTGGCCCTCGGGTCAGTATTAGTGCAGCCCCCAGGGTCGGAATCAGTGCGTCCCTCGGGTCAGTATCAGTGCGGCCCCAGGGTCTGGTTCATGAATCAGTGGCCACTGGGGTCAGTATCGAGTGGCACTCGGGGTCAGTATCGTGTGGCCTCGGGTCAGTATCAGTGCAGTCCCGGGTCAGTATATCAGTGCAGCCCCGGGTCAGTATCAGTGCAGCCCCCGGGTCAGTATCAGTGCAGCCCCGGGTCAGTATCAGTGCAGCCCCGGGTCAGTATCAGTGCAGCCCCGTGTCAGTATCAGTGCAGCCCCCGAGTCATTATCAGTGCGGCCCCTGTTGTTATGATCGGCTACAAGCACTAAGGAAAGATAGGAATTCTGTCCCTACAATAGAACTAAGCTGGATCTCTACGATGTAACGGGAACCTGATCCTGCGACCAGACCCGCTAAAGTCCTCAGCTAGTCTGAACGAAGACCTATAGTTGCGAGGGAGGAATCCATACAAGATCTAGGGACTGGGTGGAAAAGGTGGACACCTCCTAACAGAAATTGTAGCAGGGATAATTAAACAGAAAACAAATTACTTAGAGATCCTAAGATCAAGCAAAACTGACTGAGTAAGGCACCTAAGCACCCGGCTAGCTTAAAAGTAGATAATACAATGCAGTCCAGCAAAGCCAGAAGGGCGGAGCCAGACTAAATAGGGAAAAAAGGTCATGTGACCAGCAAACTGAAACAAAACCTAACAAGAGGGTTCTAACAGTACCCCCCCTTCTAAGAGGATCCTCCGGATCCGCTAGGACTTAGGCTTATCCGGAAACCTCTTGTGAAACGCTCTGACAAGTCTAGACGCAGAAACATCATCCGCCCTCACCCATGAGTTATCCTCGGGTCCATAACCCTTCCAAGCGACGAGGTACTGCAAACTCCCTCTATACCGTCTAGAATTTAGGATGCGGGAAATCTCATATTGCCCGTCCTCCACCTCCAGGGGAACAGTGGCCGAGACGTCTCCATTTGAGACCTCAGCTTTTTTCAAGAGAGAAACATGAAACACCGGATTAATCTTCCAGGAGGTAGGAAGCTCCAACTTAACAGCAGATTGGTTAATAACCTGAAGCACCTTAAAGGGCCCTACAAACTTGGGACCCAATTTCTTACACGGAATCCTCAAGCGCAGATTCTTAGAGGACAACCAAACCATGTCACCAATAGCAAACAAAACCTCTTGTCGTTTTCTATCAAAATACACTATGGATCTTTTGGTAGCCTCTGAAGATTACCACGCACATCAGTCCAAACTCTCTCCAAAACACCAAAAAATTCTCCTTTTCAGGTACAGCCGATCCTAACTTGGAAAATGACCCAAACGACGGATGTCTCCCAGTACAACAAAAAAAAGGCGAACAACCAGCAGAAGCGGATGTATGGTTGTTAAGAGCAAACTCAGCAAGTGGCAGAAACTCAGACCACCCCTCTTGATTATCAGTCACAAAACAACGCAAGAACTGCTCAACATCATGGTTTTTCCTTTCTGTCTGGCCATTAGACTCAGGATGATATCCAGATGAAAACGACAAATGAACTCCCAACCTGTCACAAAAGGCACGCCAAAAACGAGCCACAAACTGAGATCCCCTATCAGAAACAATGTCAGTAGGAACGCCATGTAGTCTGACAATTTCCTTGACAAAGGCCTTAGCGAGAGTCTTAGCAATTTGATGAAAGGAACCAAGTGACACATCTTGCTAAAACGGTCCACGACCACCCAGATGACAGTGAAACCCTCAGAGGGGGAAGGTCAGTAATAATGTCCATAGCCAAATGTGTCCAAGGTGCACTAGGGACCTCCAGAGGGCAAAGCAACCCCGCAGCAGGAGTATGTGAAGACTTAGATCTAGCACACACAGTGCATTGACGCACCCACTTAATGACTTCCTTCTGCCATCCAGGCCACCAAAAGCTGCGACCCACAAGTCTCTTGGTCTCAGAGATTCCAGGATGACCTGCCAACCGAGAGTCATTACATTCAACAAACAAATCTCTCCTCAGGGTACCAGGCACAAGCAACCTCCCATGCGGCGTGTTAGATGGGGCATTCTCCTGTGCTTTAAGAATCTCATCTTCCAACACAGAGTCCAAAACAGCAATAACAACCCCCTCTTGCAAAATGTTTTCCTCCTCCTCAGTAGCCACCATAGGAGAAAAGCTGCGAGACAAAGCATCAGCTTTAACATTTTTTAGTACCTGGGATGTAAGTAACGGTAAAATTAAACCGTGAGAAAAACAGTGCCCACCTAGCCTGACGGGCATTCAAGCGTTTGGCAGCATCAAGGTAGACCAGATTTTTATGATCGGTGAAGACTTGAACGGGGAAATTCCGCTCCCTCCAAAAAATGATGCCAGTGTTCAAATGCGAGTTTAATTGCCAACAATTCCCGATTACCGATATCATAATTTAGTTCAGACTCAGAAAATTTCTTTGAAAAAAAAGCACAGGGATGTACTCCATCCGTCTTTTCCTGAGACAACACCTCGCCAACCCCCACAGAAGAAGCATCAACCTCAACCAAAAATGGTTTAGTCACATCAGGCTGCGTAAGGATGGGAGCAGAACTGAACCTCTCCTTTAGCAACACAAAAGCCTCAATGGCCTCAGTAGTCCACTGAACCGCATTAGCGCCTTTCCTGGTGAGCTCGGTCAGAGGTTTGGTAATCACAGAAAAATTTTTAATGAATTTTCTATAATAATTGGCGAACCCAAAAACCTCTGTATTGATTTCACACCAATAGGTCTAGGCCAATCCTGCACAGCTTGCACTTTCACCGGGTCCATCTCAAAACCCTCACTGGAGACAATGTAGCCCAAAAAACTAAGTCTCTGTACAGCGAACTCACATTTTTCTAGTTTGGCAAAAAGTGAATTATCACTCAGTAACTGTAATACTTCACGCACACTCCTCCAATGAGACTCCAAATCCGGTGAATAAATCAAAATGTCATCCAAATACACAACCACACTTCTGCCGATCAAAGGTTAAAGGATGTCATTAATAAGATTCTGAAAAAATGCCGGAGCACTGGAAAGCCCAAAAGGCATGACCAGATTCTCAAAATGACCCAGTGGAGTGTTAAAAGCAGTCTTCCATTCATCCCCCTCCTTCATATGCAACAAATTGTATGCCCCTCGAAGATCAATTTTCGAGAACCACTTGGCCCCCGCTAACTGGTTAAACAAATCAGGAATCAATGGCAGTGGGTAAGGATTGCGTACAGTAATCTTATTAATCTCACGAAAGTCTAGACAAGACCGTTAAACGCCGTCCTTTTTTTTAACAAGAAAAAATCCAACTGCCACAGGAGATTTGGAAGGCCTAATGTGACCGGCGGCCAAGCTTGTCTGTATGTATTCCTCCAAAGCCTTTCTCTCAGGAATAGTCAAATCAAATAAACGACTTTTAGGAAGAGTCGCTCCAGGGACAAATTCAATAGTACAATCATAATCTCTATGAGGAGGCAATACCTGCGATTCCTTATCAGAAAAAACTTTCCAAAAATCCTGAATAGGTACAGGTAACTCCCCCTTAACTACAGCAGCAATACGCCCGTTACAACACTTGTCATAACAATTAGGACTCCAGGACTTAATTTCATTGGTAGACCAATCCAGTACCGGATTGTGCAATTTTAACCAGGGTAACCCCAAAATCACCGGTGAGGGCAAATTATTCAAAACTACCAAATCCAAATTCTCTTGATGAACACCATTAATAGTAAGAGGAAATTCACAGATATGGTGAGTAAACATTTTTCAAGGGAGAACCATCCACAGAAACCACATTAATAGGGGAAGACAGAAGTTTGGGTGTTATGATTTGGTAGCTGAGGAGAGCAGGCAAAAACGGCAATACACCAGAGAGGTTGGAATCTACTGGATTGCAGTACCCTGACTAACCATCACAACTAAAGGCAGCCGTGGAGCGTACCTACGTTGGTCCTAGACGCCTCGTCACAGCCTGAGAGGCTAACTACACCTAAAGATAGAAAGAGGAAAGCTATCTGCCCTGGAGCAGATCCCCAAAGAACACAGGAAGCCCCCAAACATGTAATGGCGGTTAGACAAGAGGAAATACAGACACAGACAGAAAATAGTATGAGCAAACGTTGGGGCCCAATCTTCCTACAAAGAAAAGGATAGGAAGGACACTTACTGCAATCCAAAAAACCCTAAAAAAATACCAACTCTACTAATTGCAAAAACACCTGAGATCACACGACCTCTACCACCTAAATTAGTTCTCTGGTGTAAAAAAACTAAGCCGCAGCCACTGAAAAAACTGGAAAAGGCAAATGAACAAATAACAGTGGCTCAGATAAACTGAGAGGAGCACAAGCCCCGGAGGGGACCTGGCTGACCTCCACAGAAGTGCAGGAAAAAATGCAAAAAGCAAGCACAAAAATAAAAGCAGAAAATATCTTATCTGTTAGCAGAAGATGCAGGCAAGACTCAGCAAGCTTCCAAGTGAAACAGGAACCAAAGTTGAGACAAGAACAATTGATCACCGGCAACCCTGATGGGAGGGAACCTCCCTTATATAAGACCAGTCTGTAACTCCTGATTGCCAATCTTCACAATCTTCATTGAATGGTTCAGTACTGTTTGTAACCACCAGAGGGAGCTTCTGTTCAGAATTCATTTCTAACACATTCACAACAGTACCCCCCCCTTGAGGAGGGGTCACCGAACCCTCATTTGGGCAACCAGGTCGGTCAGGATGAGCTCTGTGATACGCACGGATCAGTCTCCTAGCATGGATGTCCGAAGCAAACACCCAAGAATTGTCCTCCTGACCATAACCTCTCCACTTAACCAAATACTGGAGTTTCCGTCTAGAAAAACGAGAATCCAATATTTTCTCAACCACATACTCCAGATTGCCCTCAACCAAAACAGGGTCAGGAGGCGCAGCCATAGGAACCACTGGCTCGACAAACCTCTTCAATAAGGACTTATGGAACACGTTATGGATCTTAAATGTCCCTGGAAGAAGTAAAAGAAAGGAAACAGGATTAAGAATCTCCATGATCTTATAAGGTCCAATGAACCTAGGCTTAAACTTAGGAGATGCAACTCTCATAGGGATATTTCTTGAGGACAACCAGACCAAGTCCCCCACTTCAAACCGAGGACCATCAGTCCTATGCCGGTTGGCAAACCGCTGGGCCCTCTCCTGAGAGAGGGACAACCTCTCCACTACCTGGTCCCAAATCTGCTGCATACGCTCCACAACAGAGTCAACACCCGGACAAAGTGGCAGAGCTAGCCCTATTATTATTAAGAGCAAACTCAGCCAAAGGCAAAAAAGAGACCCAGTCATCTTGATCAGCAGACACAAAGCATCTCAGATAAGTCTCCAATGTCTGGTTTGTTCTCTCAGTTTGTCCATTGGTCTGAGGATGAAAAGCCGAGGAGAAAGACAATTGAACACCAAGTTTAGAACAAAAAGTCCTCCAAAATCTGGAAACAAACTGGACTCCTCTGTCAGATACAATGTTCTCAGGAATGCCGTGTAACCGAACCACGTGCTGAAGGAACAAAGGCACCAATTCGGAGGAGGAAGGCAACTTAGGTAATGGCACAAGATGTATCATTTTGGAAAACCTATCACAAATCACCCAGATAACGGTCATTCTCTGAGAAACAAGGAGGTCGGAAATGAAATCCATAGAGATATGGGTCCATGGTCTCTTGGGCACAGGTAATTATTATTATTATTATTATTTATTTATATAGCGCCATTAATTCCATGATGCTGTACATGAGAAGGGGTTACATGTAAAGTTATAGATATCGTTTCCAGTAAACAAATTTACAATGACTGGTACAGAGGGGAGAGGACCCTGTCCTTGCGGACTTAGATTCTACGGGATAATGGGGAAGAAACAGAAGGTCGAGGGTGCGGCAGCTCTGGTGGTGGTGGCGGCGAGGCGGCAGCTCGGGTGGTGGCGGCGAGGCGGAAGCTTGGGTGGTGGCGGCGAGTTGGAATGGTTATTGCAGGCTGTAGGCTTTCCTGAAGAGATGGGTTTTCAGGTAATGGCATCAACAATGGCATCAACAAACCACTAGAGCGAGAGCAAGGCTTGGAGCGAGAGCAAGGCTTGGTACACCTGTGCAAGATTTGTGTCCTAATATTTTATGTACTGCTGTTTGTATTGCTGCTGTAATACTGTAATTTCCCCCGGGATCAATAAAGTGTATCGTATCGTATCGTAAGTCCCGCAGGACTGCACAATTTCCCTGACGTCACGAGACAAAGTAGGCCACCAAAAGGACCGACTAACCAAGTCTCTGGTACCAAAAATTCCGGGATGACCGGCCAACGCGGAACAATGAATCTCAGACATCACACTCTTTTTCCACCGGTCTGGGACAAACAATTTCCCAATAGGGTAGCGCTCGGGTTTATCATCCTGACACCCTTCCAGAGCCAGTCTCAAATTGGGCGAGATGGCGGAAAGAACTACACCCTCTTTCAAAATAACAGCAGTATCAGATAACTCAGGAGAGCCCGCAAAGAAACTCATCGAGAAGGCATCCGCCTTAACATTCTTAGTGCCAGGAAGAAAGGAAACCACAAAATTAAAACGTGTGAAAAACAAGGCCCACATGGCCTGTCTAGGATTAAGTCGCTTGGCTGATTCCAGATAAACCAGATTCTTATGGTCCGTGAGGACCACCACCTGATGTTTGGCTCCCTCCAGCCAATGTCTCCACTCTTCCAAAGCCCACTTCATGGCCAATAACTCCCGATTACCCACGTCATAATTACGTTCAGTTGGAGAAAATTTTCGAGAGAAAAAGGCACAAGGGTTACTTTTAGAGGTCTCTGGATCTCTTTGGGACAAAACGGCACCTGCCCCAATTTCAGAGGCATCAACCTCCACCTGAAATGGCAGAGAAACATCAGGCTGCTGTAGAACAGGAGCAGAAGTGAATCTCTGCTTAAGTTCCTGAAACGCAGAGACTGCCTCAGGAGGCCAATTCACCACATCAGAACCCTTTTTGGTCAAATCAGTCAATGGTTTAACAATAACAGAGAAATTACCAATAAATTTACGATAAAAATTGGCAAAACCCAAGAATCTCTGAAGAGCCTTTAATGAAGTAGGTTGGACCCAATCACAGATGGCCTGAACCTTGACCGGGTCCATTTCAATAACAGATGGGGACAAAATTAATCCCAGAAATGAGATCCTCTGTACGCCAAAAAGACACTTTGATCCCTTCACATACAGAGCATTCTCTCTCAAAATCTGTAACACAGTCGAACATGTTTCACATGAGAGTCCCAGTCATTGGAAAAAATCAATATATCATCCAAATACTCAGACGCCAAGGTTAGATTTCAGAAAGGCAGATTTTAAGGGAATCAGAAAGAGACTTGGAGGGATCCAATGGCTGGATATCCTTAAGGACAAAAATGTCCAGGAAGGATGGAAAATCTTGAAAAATTAGATTCTCAAAGCACAATTGTTAACAATTCCGAAAAGAGTGAAGAATGGGAAGCATTTAAGGAAACCAGGATGGATGAACACAGAACTTAAACACATGCTAAAAAGGAAGAAAGAAATGTTTATCAAATGGAAAGAGGGAGGCATATCTAAAGAAGAATATTATGCCGTCTGCAGAACCTGCAGGGCACAAATCAGATTATCTAAAGCTGACAATTAAGGCTTGCAAGAGACGTCAAAAGCAACAAAAAGGATTTTGGGGATACGTCAAAAGTAAAAGAAAAGTCAATGATGCTATAGGATTTTTACAGGATGAAAATGATGAAAGGTAAGTCAGGATGTTGAGAAGGCTGAACTTTTAAATTCCTATTTTGCATCTGTTTTCTCTCAGAAAGGAAATGTAACATCAACTGATCTTCACTGTCCTATTAAAGGAATAGAAGAATCCAGGATATCTATAAACAGAAAGACAGTGAGGAAACACTTAGCTAACCTAAATGAATTCAAGTCTCCAGGTCCAGATGAATCACACCCCAGAGTACTGAAGGAGATAGCAGAAGAAATTCTTGAACCACTGTCCATAATCTTTGAAAATTCTTGGAGAACAGGAGAAGTCCCAGAAGACTGGAGAAGAGCAAATGTTTTTCCTATCTTCAAAAAGGGGAAGAAGGTGGACCCAGGGAAGTACAGGCCGGTGAGTCTGACTTCTATACCAGGAAAGATCCTTGAACAAATTATTAAAGAACATGTATGCAAGTACCTGGATAAGAATGAAGTGATTAAACAGAGTCAGCATGGGTTTGTAACTAATAAGTCATGTCAGACTAACTTAGTTTCCTTCTATGACAGAATCACTGATTGGGTGGATCAGGGAAATGCTGTAGCTATAGTATATCTTGACTTCAGCAAAGCATTTGACAAAGTATCTCACACAATCCTTATTGAAAAAATGACTAAGTATGAAATGGACAAGGCAACTTTTAGGTGGATTCATAACTGGCTTAGTGATCGGACCCAAAGAGTGGTCGTAAATGGCTGCACATCCAGTTGGAAGAATGTCTCAAGTGGGGTACCACAAGGCTCTGTTTTGGGGCCTGTATTGTTCAACATCTTTATCAATGATTTAGATGAAGGAATTGAGGGTAAACTGATCAAATTTGCTGATGACACAAAGCTAGTAGGGGTAGCTAATACTAGAGAGGAGAGACAGAGGATTCAAAAAGATATAAATAAACTGGAGCAGTGGGCAGCAACTAACAGAATGGATTTTAACAGGGAAAAATGCAAAGTACTAAATCTGGGCAATAAAAATGAAAAAAGCATATACAAAATGGGAGGAATAGGGCTAAGTAACAGCACATGTGAAAAAGACTTGGGTATACTAATTGATCACAGACTGAACATGAGTCAACAGAGTGAGGCAGCAGCAAAAAAGGCTAATGCAATTCTAGGATGTATCAACAGAAGCATACAGTCTAGATCACGTGAGGTCATTATTGCCCTCTACTCCTCTTTGGTCAGACTTCATCTGGAATACTGTGTCCAGTTTTGGGCACCACATTTTAAAAAAGACATCAACAAACTGGAGCAAGTTCAGAGAAGAGCCACCAGAATGGTGACCGGTCTGCAAACCATGTCCTATGAGGAACGGTTGCAGGATTTGGGAATGTTTAGCTTGCAAAAAAGAAGACTAAGAGGATACTTAATAGCTATCTACAAATATCTCAAGGGCTGTCACATTGTAGAAGGATCATCTTTATTCTCATTTGCCCAAGGAAAGACTAGAAGCAATGGGATGAAACTGAATGGGAGGAGACACAGATTAGATATTAGAAAAAACTTTTTGACAGTTAGGGTGATCAATGAGTGGAACAGGCTGCCACGAGAGGTAGTGAGTTCTCCTTCAATGGAAGTGTTCAAACAGAGGCTGGACAGACATATGTCTGGGAAGATTTAGAGAATCCTGCTTTGAGCAGGGGGTTGGACCAGATGGCCCAGGAGGTCCCTTCCAACTCTACTATTCTATGATTCAAATAAACAATCAGAAATTTATCCACAAAATCCCTGAAAATGTAATTCATGAAGGACTGGAAGACGGAAGGAGCATTAGTGAGCCCAAAGGGCATCACTAGGTACTCAAAATGCCCCTCTGGGGTATTAAATGCCATCTTCCATTCATCCCCGTGCTTAATGCGAATAAGGTTATACGCCCCCCTGAGGTCAAGCTTGGCAAACCAAGTAGCACTTTTCACCCTGGAAAACAGGTCAGAGATCAAGGGTAACGGATATTGATATTTCACAATGATATTGTTCAAGAGACGATAATCAATACACGGCCTTAATGAACCATCCTTTTTGGCCTCAAAGAAAAAACCGGCACCCAAGGGTGAAGAGGATGGTCTGATATGACCCTTCTCCAATGACTCCTTGATATAAGACCGCATAGCGTCATGTTCAGGTACAGACAAGTTAAAAAGGCGACCTTTAGGGAATTTACTACCAGGCACTAATTCAATAGCGCAGTCACAGCTCCTATGGGGGGGGCAAGGATGCAGATTTACTTTCGCTAAACACATCAGAAAAATTAGTCAAAAGTCAGGAACATCCTGAGCCTGGGTAGAGGCAGAAAAAACAGGAGTGTTGGCCTTAACACATTGGCAGCCCCAATGGTTACCGACACAGATTTCCAATCCAAAACAGGAGTATGAGACTGTAACCAAGGGAAACTTAGTACGATAATGTCATGCAGATTATACAGCACCAAAAATTTGCAGCTCTCCTGATGATCAGGTTCAACCCTCATTATCACCTGAGTAGAGAACTGGGGTTTATTCTCAGCCAAAGGGGTAGAATCAATCCCCAGTAGGGGAATAGACTTCCGTAGGGGTATCAAGGGAAACCCACAACGTTTAGCAAACTCAAAATCCATCAGGTTAATAGCTGCTCCCGAATCAACAAAAGCCTGAGCAGAAATGTGGACAGGGAGCAAATCAGGGTAACAGTCAACAGAAATTTAGTCTGAACACTACCCAAGACAACTGAGCGTGCAAAACGTCTTCCCCGCTTAGGGCAGACTGAAATAGCATGAGAGGCGTCACCACAGTAGAAACATAACCCATTGCGTTTTCGAAACTCATGACGCTGTGCCCCAGAAGCCACTCTATCACACTGCATGGGTTCAGAAGCTGGTTCACAAGGCAACACTATCTCACGCATAACTCTACGCTCACGTAAACGTCTGTCAATTTGAATCGCTAATGACATAGAATCATTGAGACCAGAGGGAGCAGGGAAACCCACCATAACATCTTTTACATTCTCTGACAGAACCTTTCAAAAAAGGGCTGCCAAAGCATCATCATTCCATTTGGTCAGGACTGCCCACTTTTGGAATTTCTGACAGTATAACTCAGCGTCCTCAAGCCCCTGATTTAATGCCAACAAGGTTTTTTTCAGCTTGATCAGTGACATTAGGTTCATCGTACAATAACCCCAGAGCCTGAAAAAATGCATCAACATTACTCAAAACAGGGTCCCCATGTGTCAGGGAAAAAGCCCAATCCTGAGGATCGCCGCGCAGGGGAGATGACAATTTGAACCTGCTGTGCTGCGTTCCCTGAGGACTTAGGTTTTAAGGCAAAAAACAACTTACATTATTTTTGAAATTCAGAAATTTAGCTCAATCCCCTAAAAAGAAATCTGGCATGGGGATCCTAGGTTCCACAACCGGCAACCCTGCAAGATAGGTAGCAATACTCCGAACTTCAGTGGCAAGCTGATCCACACAGACAACTGTGCAAACTCCATTGAGAGAAAAAAAATCCTCAGCACCCAGAGAAAAAGAGGGAAAAAAAATGCAACAAACAGAAAAAAAAAAGATCTCTGACAACTTTTTTTTTTTTTTCACACTATTTGTAATGTATGTAGTACAGTTCATATAGCGTCTTGTGCTTGGGTGCGATGAACATACATGAGACACAGGTTTGATATAGGGACATCAATGCTGCGCTATATATACTATGGGCCATTCAATGCTGCCTATATATACTATGGCCCATTCAATGCTGCATATATATACTATGGACCATTCAATGCTGCATTATATATACTATGGACCATTCAATGCTGCATTATATATACTATGGGACTTTCAATGCTGCACTATATAATACTATGGGCCTCTCAATGCTGCACTATATATACTATGGGCCTCTCAATGCTGCATTATATATACTATGGACCATTCAATGCTGCATTATATATACTATGGGACATCAATGCTGCATTATATATTTACTATGGGCCATTCAATGCTGCATTATATTATACTATGGACATTCAATGCTGCATTATATATCCTATGGGACATTCAATGCTGCACTATATATTCTATGGACTCTCAATGCTGCACTATATATACTATGGGCCATTCAATGCTGCATTATATATACTATGGGCCATTCAATGCTGCATTATATATACTATGGACCATTCAATGCTGCATTATATATCCTATGGGACATTCAATGCTGCACTTATTTATACTATGGGCCTCTCAATGCTGCACTATATATACTATGGGCCTCTCAATGCTGCATTATATTATACTATGGACCATTCAATGCTGCATTATATATACTATGGGACATTCAATGCTGCATTATATATACTATGGGCCATTCAATGCTGCATTATATATACTATGGACCATTCAATGCTGCATTATATATCTATGGGACATTCAATGCTGCACTATATATACTATGGGCCTCTCAATGCTGCACTATATATACTATGGGCCTCTCAATGCTGCTTATATATACTATGGGCCATTCAATGCTGCATTATATATACTATGGGCCATTCAATGCTGCATTATATATACTATGGGCCATTCAATGCTGCATTATATATACTATGGACCATTCAATGCTGCATTATATATACTATGGGACATTCAATGCTGCACTATATATACTATGGGCCATTCAATGCTGCATTATATATACTATGGGCCATCAATGCTGCATTATATATACTATGGGCCATTCAATGCTGCATTATATATACTATGGGACCATTCAATGCTGCATTATATATACTATGGGCCATTCAATGCTGCATTATATATACTATGGGCCTTCAATGCTGCATTATATATACTATGGGCCATTCAATGCTGCATTATATATACTATGGACATTCAATGCTGCATTATATTACTATGGACCATTCAATGCTGCATTATATATACTATGGGACCTTCAATGCTGCATTATATTACTATGGGACATTCAATGCTGCATTATATATACTATGGACCATTCAATGCTGCATTATATATACTATGGGACATTCAATGCTGCATTATATATACTGGGACCATTCAATGCTGCATTATATATACTATGGGCCTCTCAATGCTGCATTATATATACTATGGGCCATTCAATGCTGCATTATATACTATGGGACATTCAATGCTGCATTATTATACTATGGACCATTCAATGCTGCATTATATATACTATGGGACATTCAATGCTGCATTATATATACTATGGGCCTTCAATGCTGCATTATAATACTATGGGCCTCTCAATGCTGCATTATATATTTACTATGGGCCATTCAATGCTGCATTATATATACTATGGGACATTCAATGCTGCATTATATATACTATGGGACATTCAATGCTGCATTATATATACTATGGGCCTCTCAATGCTGCATTATATATACTATGGACCATTCAATGCTGCATTATATATACTATGGGACATTCAATGCTGTGCTATATATACTATGGACCATTCAATGCTGCATTTATATATTACTATGGGACATTCAATGCTGCGCTATATATACTATGGACCATTCAATGCTGCGCTATATATACTATGGGCCTCTCAATGCTGCCCTATATATACTATGGGCCATTCAATGCTGCATTATATATACTATGGGCCTCTCAATGCTGCATTATATATACTATGGGCTCTCAATGCTGCATTATATATACTATGGGACACTCAATGCTGCATTATATATACTATGGACCATTCAATGCTGCATTATATATACTATGGGACATTCAATGCTGCATTATATATACTATGGACATTCAATGCTGCACTATATATACTATGGGCCATTCAATGCTGCATTATATATACTATGGGCCTCTCAATGCTGCATTATATATACTATGGGCCTCTCAATGCTGCATTATATATACTATGGGACACTCAATGCTGCACTATATATACTATGGGCTCTCAATGCTGCATTATATACTATGGGCCTCTCAATGCTGCATTATTATATACTATGGGCCATTCAATGCTGCATTATATATACTATGGGACATTCAATGCTGCGTATATTATACTATGGGCCATTCAATGCTGCATTATTATTTACTATGGGCCTTCAATGCGGGCTATTAATATATAGGGACATTCAATGCTGCATTATATATACTATGGGCCTCTCAATGCTGCATTATATATATATGGGCCATTCAATGCTGCATTATATATACTATGGACCATTCAATGCTGCCTATATATATGGGCATTCAATGCTGCATTATATATACTATGGGCCATCAATGCTGCATTATATATATAGGGACCATTCAATGCTGCATTATATATACTATGGGCCATTCAATGCTGCATTATATTACTATGGGCCTCAATGCTGCATATTATTTACTATGGGACCATTCAATGCTGCATTATTATACTATGGGCACTTTCATAATGCTGCATTATATATACTATGGGCCATTCAATGCTGCATTATATATATATGGGCCATCAATGCTGCATTAATATACTATGGGCCATTCAATGCTGCATTATATTTACTATGGGCCATCAATGCTGCATATTATACTAGGGGCTTTAAATGCTGCATTATTTTACTATGGGCCATTCAATGCTGCTTAAAATATACTATGGGCCATTAAATGCTGGCTTATATTACTAGGGGCCTCTCAATGCTGCCTTTATATACTATGGGCCTTCAATGCTGTTATATATACTATGGGACATTCAATGCTGCCTATTAACTATGGGCCATTCAATGCTGCATTATTTTATCTATGGCCATTCAATGCTGCATTATATTACTATGGGCCTTCAATGCTGCGTTTTATATATAGGGGGTTCAATGCTGTTTTTATATTTAGGGGCCCTTTCAATGCTTATTATACTTGGCCATTCAATGTGCATTTATACTAGGGGCCCATTCAATGCTGCTTATATATATTTATGGGCCATTCAATGCGCATTATATATTTTACTATGGGCCTTCAATGCTGCTTATATATACTATGGGCCATTCAATGCTTGCATTATATTATAATGGGCCATTCAATGCTGCATTAAAATATATATGGGCCTTCAATGCTGCATTATATATACTATGGGCCTTTCCAATGCTGCATTATATATACTATGGGCCCATCAATGCTGCTTATATATACTAGGGACCATTCAATGCTGCTTATATATACTATGGGCATTCAATGCTGCATTATATATATAGGGGCCATTCAATGCTGCGAAAATTTTATACTATGGGCATTCAATGCTCCCAATTATTTTACTATGGCGCTTCAATTGCCCCTTATTATACAGGGGCCATTCAATGTGCTTTATATATGGGCCATTCAAGCTGTTTATTATACTATGGGCCTCAATGCGCTTTTTTATACTTGGCCTTTACAATGCTGCATTATATTAACTAGGGCATTCAATGCTGATTAATATATATGGGCCTTAAATGCTGCTTATTATATACTATGGCCATTAAATGCTGCATTATATATACTATGGCCATTCAATGCTGCATTATATAAACTAGGGATTCAAAGCTGCTTATATATACTATGGGCCTCCTTGCGGCTTATAATTATATGGGCCATTCAATGCTGCATTATATATACTATGGGCCTTCAATGCTGTTTTATTATATTTGGGGGACATGCTCCAATTTTGCCTTATATTTATTATGGGCCTTCCAATGCTGCATTATTATTACTAGGGGACATTCAATGCTGCATTATATAATACAAAGGGCCTTTCAATGCTGCATTATATTATACTAGGGGGCATGCAATGCTGGTATATATACTATGGCCTTCAAATGCTGCACTATATATATAGGGGCCCATTCAATGCTGCTTTTATATATATGGACCATTCAATGCTGCATTTTTTTTTACTATGGGACATTCATTGCTGCATTTTTATATAGGGGCCTTAAATGTGATATATTACTAGGGCCTCTAAATGCGCTTTATTATTGGGCCATTCAATGTTTGCATTTATATTATTTGGGCCTCTCAATGCTGCCTATATTTTCTATGGGCCTTCAATGTGCATTTATTACTTGGGCATTCAATGCTGCATTATATATATTGGGGCCAGAAATGCTGCGCTTTATATTGGGCCATTCAATGTGCCCTTTATTATATGGGCCTCTATCCCTGCTTTTATTATATGGGACATTCATGCTGCGCTTTATATATTTGGGGCCATTCATGCGCCCTATTTACTAGGGGAATTCAAGTGCCTATATATACTAGGGGACATTCTGCTGGCTATATACTAGAATGGGCCTCTCAATGTTGCCAATATGTGTATGGGGCCCTCTCTGACGCAATATTATAATGTGGTATGTATGCAGTATTATTGAGATGGTATGTGTGGCAGTATTAAGGGGGGGGTGTGGACTTTAAGAGGGAGTGTGGCAGTTTTAAAGGGGGCCCCGTGTGTGGCACTATAAGAGGGCTATGTTGGCAGTATTAAGGGGGGGGTTGTGTGGCACTAAAAGGGGTATGGTGGCTTTTTAAGGGCCCGTTTAGACTGTCCAAATTCTTGTTGATGGGCGGATTTAAATTTTTTTCCCCGGGGGCCCCTGAGGTGAGAAGGTTGAAAAAAAACTGCTATAGGGGAGTAAAACTGGGTGTGAGTTGTGTGTTCTGTGAAGCAGGTATTTAATGTTAATGGGAGTTGAGCGATATTTCCGATTCCCTAAATATCGGAATCGGAATGGTACGCCAATTCACTAAATTCGGCGATCCCCGAACCGATACGGAAGCCCCTTGTAAGTCTATGGGAACAAAATATCGAACTAAAAAACCCCTTTTCTTTTTGTAAACACAAAAATTAAAATAGAATATTTTATATAATAAAACATGTCTTGTGAACATATATATAATCATATATTTTGTTTATACATTTACTAGTAAAATTTTCTCTGTTAAATTTGGGGTAAAGGGGGTTCAGGAAAAGACAGAAGCACCGACTAAAATGACATTGGTGTAATGGTTAAAACATGTTTTTTTCATGCCTTTTGCTATCAATTTGCACAAAAAATTTTTAAACAGCTATGTGTGCAAAAATTTTCACACGTGGGGTTAATTTGGTGTAAATTCGTTGTAAAAAAAAAAGGATTTTTTTTTTTAGAATTTAACCTTTAAATTAACCCTACGGTGTGAAATTTTCCCAAAAAAGGCTGATTTAATTGTTTGTGCAAATTTGATAGAAAGGACATGAAAAGACATGGTTACCCTTTTTACCCAAGTGTATTTCATGTGGGTTTGATTTTACAAAAGCCGGCAATTGAATTAGCGGCTTTTATAACTAGTAGAAATGTTGAAAACCCCCCAAAAATAAATTTTTATAATGTGTCACAAATTTAATGACTTTTATAATTTATGAGGGGTAAAATTGCTGAAAAAAAATGCGTGGGCTCCCCCCCTATTTTTGCAACCGACAGACAAAGCAGTGAGTGGGGGGAGTAATAATAGCCAGGAGGGACATTATTTTTTTCCCCCCCCGGCTACTAAAATCTGCCCCCCCGACACCCCCGGAAAAAAAATCTTAATTGATTGCCCTTTCTGGACTTTGCCCGCTATTCCCATTTCCCTGTAGCGGTGGGGAAGGGTTAATATGGGGTTTAAAAACCACCTTGTTTGAAAGGTCATTTAAACCAGGTTAATATTTTTAGGCTGTCAATTAGACAACTATCAATTATTTTTCCTTTGCATGAAATAAAATAAAAACACACCTTTAATTAAAAATCATTTTAATGAAAAAAAAGACACATGTTTTGACCCTCTTTTATTTTACTGCAAAAAAACATTTCCTTAATAAAAAAATAAAAAAAAAAAGCAAAATTATTCTTACCCATCCCATGCACGTCAGGTCCCCCCGGTGTAATCCCCTTCAGAAAGGGTTAATGTTTTCAGGGACCCCGCTAATGCAGCAGCCCCACAGTAAAACCCAAATGAAAGAGTTCCCTCCTGCCGACAGGAGAGTAAAGGCTGGGTGTCACATAACGTTACACCAGCGTCCCGACAAAGATATGCACTTGTCAGGATCGCTGGGGTTTTTCGTACATGTCGTCTGAGCTGCCAAACAGGCCCGGTTTTTGGGGCAGGACACTGGGGGGGTAAATGCTTAAGGGCCGTCTACATAGCGATATCGTACGAGATCGGTGAGTCACTAGTTTTGGGGCGCAGGAGCTCACCGCGATATCGCTGTGTGTGAATTCAGCGACGATAGCTCCCCCGCGGGTATGTGATCGTCGCAAAAAAATGAGGACCCTTTTTTTTTCGCTGGTTTCCCTCTGACAGGCAGCTCGCTGCGTGTGACAGGCGGGGACCAGCGATCGCGGTAACCAAAGGTACACAGGGGTTTCCAGGGACCCGCGCGCTGGAAACCCGCTGTGTACCCCTTGGATACCCGTCCCTGCATGGGCGCTGGGTTTCCCAAAGGTACACAGGGGTTTCTAGGACGCCCCGCGCCCGGAAAACCCGCTGTGTTCCTTGGTTACCCGCGGTGCTGGTCTCCCGCCCCGCACCGCAGCGATGGTGCCTGTCAGCGGGGAAACCAGCGTCAAAAAAAAAAGGTCCCGACTTTCAGCGACGATCAGCGATACCCGGGGGGGGGGCTGATGTGCTGAAAGTCACACACAGCGATATCGTGGTGAGCTCGTGCGCGTCACAAAAAAGTGCTCAGCAGCGATCTCGGGAGCGTACGTATGTGAGAGGGCCCTTAGTGGAAAGCTTTAAATTATTTCTTTCCCTTTCATTCAGGTCAGCCAGGGACACATCAGTGACGTCAGAGGGAATGATTAAAAAAATGGGGTTCCTTCGAAAATAAAAAAAAGGCGTGGGGGCCCCCTTTTTTGTTTAACCAGCAGAGAAGCAGCCGGCTGAGGCCTGGTTTTCGGCTGTTAAGGAGCCAAGTTCCATGGACCTTGCCAGTGATAATCCCCAGGCCACGCAGTCTGCAATCTTGGTGTTAACAAAAATGGGGATCCCCGAAAAAATTGGCGTGGGGCCCCCCCTATTTTTGTTAACCACCCCGATGAGAGACCGTAGGCCTGGATTTTCAGGCTGTTAAGGAGCCAAGACCCATGGCCCTTGCCAGCTGATAATACCGGCCACAGCAGTCTGAATTTTTTAACAAAAAAAGGGGTCCCCCCCAAAAAATTCCCCCCTTTTTTTTTTTTAACCGCCAATGGGGCCGCTGGGCCCTGGTTTTTTCAGGCTGGTAATACTATTGTGGAACTGGGGTTTTTCTGATAGGGGGGGAAATGAAAAATCAGAGACGGTTTCTTTGAAAGCAAAAAATGTATTTTGTAAAACAGCAAAACACCCAAAAAAAATATTCAAACACCCGTGTGACATGCAATGAGTCCATATATATATTTCACAAGTCCAGTTTATGAACCGGATTTTAAAAGTCTTAAACCTATAGCGAGGGGGGTTTAAGTTCTTACGCGGAGTCCTCACACAAAGGGCCCCCAAGGAAAGTCTGATGCACGGTAACGGGGGCTGGATTTAACACTGTGGTGTGTGAAGATAGATAGGTATGCGGGGGAAAAACAGGGAGGTCCAGGAACAAGTTAAATTCATTTGGGTTTAAAATTCGGAGCCCCAACAACAAGTTATATGTCAGAAAGGTTCCAGTAACAGTTCCAACAGCTTACCAGAGGTAAGCACGGGGGGTTAAACAAAAACAGTTCAAAAACACGTTCTTATCGTGGAGGAACCCAAGGGGTTTTTAAATTTCCCCAAGTAAACGGTTTGTGATAACACGTATGTGAACTTCCCTATGCAGAAAATTGTCCAGACCCCATGGGTAAAAAAATGCTGTGGCTGAAAAAACACTGAGATAAGGTTATCCCCTTTTGGTAATCCCCCAAAATATCTGTGAGGAAAAAAAAGCAGTGGGGGTTGCGGGAAACGGGCGAATATTCCAGAGTGAAGCAGCCCCCTGAGCGGGTTTTAAAAAAAACAAAACGGGAAAGTGGGGGCACAGAAAACAGAAAAACTCCTTTTTAAAAACCGGGCAAAATATTGACAAAGTTACCTAGAAAACCCGGAAACTGACATTTCCCCCCCCAAAAGACGGCCTCGGACGGTCCTGGCCCGGGCTGTCGGGTATCTCGATGAAACGAGCATTTCAGAGGGCTTTTGATTTTTCTTACTGGTTTCCCCAAGAATCTTTTCGGGAGAGAAAACCCTTGCCATCTAACTAGATACTGAAGCGGTTTTCTATAAAGTTCGAATTAAAAATTCCTGTCCCACGAATTGTTCTTGCCATCAAAAAAACCTGGTGGAGGGGGAGGTCCCGATACGCCCCTGAAACGTGTTAGGGAGAGGTTTAATAAGGAAAATGAAATAGGGGTGTACCTTTAAAGTCCGTGGTAGTTTCAACCCCGCAGGAAAACGAGCCCCAAAATCCCATGTTTTGAATGGCCGAAAATTTTCTGTCCCATTTTTCTGCGAAGGCCCCCTTTTTTGATTCTTGGTGGAAACCAAATGAGTCTCCTACCTTTATCTTTGGTCTGGTTTCGGAATCTATGGCCCGTTTTTCTTGTAACGTCCTGTGCTGTGGTGGGGGAGCCCTTCAAACTTCAAATTACTTGCAACGCCGTCACTCTGTTTCCCCCTTGGTACGAAATCGAAACGGAGCCCTAGGCAAAAATTGGATGAAAAACCCGGGGTTTGGCAAAAAAAGGCGTTACCTTCGTGGAACGTTTTGGGGGAGTTTTTGTACGAAAATTCCGTGAGGAAGTAGCTTCACCCCAAATTCGTCCTAAAATTGACTGACGTAACAGCGTAATTTTTGTCCAATTTTGTTTTGCCCGTTCGGTTGCCCTTTGGGTCGGGAGGGTTATGCGAAGACAAGAAAACTTAAATGGGGGGCGCAGAAAAAAATCCTTTCCAAACTGAGGTTTTTGTATTCCCCGGTCAGAAATGATGTCTTGGTACCCCATGAGCCGGAAAATGTTTGGTAATAGATTATGTTCTGTACTGAGGAAGACCAGCAACGGAATGAATGGCAGCTTTCTTTAAAAACGTTATACCACCAAAATAGTATTTTTACACCAGGGGGGGTAACCCCAAAATAAAGTCCATCGAAATAGCCCCCCAAGGGCGAGACGGTACAGGTAGGGTTTAAAAAAGACCAGTAGGGGAAAGCGAGGAATTTTGTACGGGCACAAACTTCAAAGAGCGGAATAGTCTTAAACCCCTTAAAGCGGGTAGGCCCCAAAAAAAAAACAGTTAACAATTCCTGCATTTTCTGTCCCCCCCTTTCCCCACCCAATTTAGGTGTGGACCAATTTGAGAACCGAAGTCTTCAGCCTGGGAATAAATACATCGATCTCTAAGCCACACACCTTTCGAAGGACAAGTTTATTTTGTAGGTGGGCTGCAAGAAATACGTCCCCGTCATAGGCCAGCTTGATTCCTGCCCACAAGTCCCGGTTCCGGAGGCCTCAACAAAAATTGGCCCCCGAAAGATGGTCTTGAGGGGTCCAGGCACGGAATCCACGGTATGGATTGGGATAATGCGTGCTTTCCCTTTTCGGGGGAACCTGGGGTGAAATAAAAAAATTAAAAAGGGTTCAAGAACAAACTCCCCCTAGCTTGCGAGGAGGAAAGAACCGGGCAGATTAAGGAATTCCAAATTGCGATGTCCGTGAGTACTACTACTGCTGAGTTGCCCCTGCAAATGGGTCTCCATTCCCCTAAAGGCAGAAATAATTGCCAAAAGTTTTATCTCCCAATATAGTTAGTTCTGCAGAAGATAACTACGAGAGAAAAAAGGCAACGGGTGCAGCAAACCTTTGTCTCCGGTACTTTGTGAGAGGTAGCCCCCCAATGCGTCAGACGCGTCCACCCCCCCGATAAAAGGCGTGCAGGATCGGATGCTCAATTTTGGGGCGGGGTTAAAAAAAACCTTCAGGCGAAAAAGGCTTCCCTGGTTTGCGAAGACCATTAAAAATTTTCCCCTTCTTGGTGAGGAGGGATGGGACGGAAAATTTCTAAAAATTTTTGGATAAAAAGTTATAAAAGTTAGAAAAAGCCAATGAAACGTTGTACCCCCTTAATGTTTCCTGGTACCGGCCCAGCAAGTTTCCCCCTGGTTTGCTGGACTCCATATTCAATCCCTGAGGCGGAAAACATAGCCTAAAAATTGAATTTCAGAAAAAAGGGAAACTCACATTTTTCGATTTTGATGTAAAAATGATTATCTCTAAAAATTTAAAGTACGGTCTTGACTTTTCCCTGATGTTCTGTAGGGTCAGAAAGATTAAGATGTCATAAGGTAAATTACCTATTGATCCAAAAAATCCTGAAAATGTGTTGGCTAAATGTTGAAAAGAGCAGGAGGTTCGAGTCGAATGGATCACCAAATATTCAAAATGTCCATACCGGCATCTAAAAGCTGTTTTCCCCCCTTTTTCGGGCCTATACGGAGTAAATTTTATGCCCCCGAAGTCTAATTTTTGGGAAATACTTTTGGCCTGGGAATTTTCCAACAATTCTGGAATTGGGGCAAGGGTACCGTTAGAAAGGTTACCATTTTCTCCGGTAGTCAATGCAGGGTTTAGAGTTTTCCTCCTTTTTCACAAAAAAATATTGGAGCTCCCCCTGGTGAAAAAGATGGGGTAAACCCCCGGCTAAATTCTCTCTATTACTCTCGTAAGATTTTAATTTGGGAGCCGCCAACGGGTAAAATGGGCCCAAAAGGATCGCGCTCAGGAAGAAATTTTTTTTGGGGCATTTATACGGTCTATGTGGGGGAGTTGATCTGCCTTCCTTTTATCACAAATGTCTGAGAATTCCCTAAAAAATCAGAGGGGAGTTGGTCCTGTATACCTCTTCAAGTTTGGGTAACTGGAGCCCCCCATTTGGACTGAGGTAAAAAGCACTTCGGGGAGAAAGGTTATCTCTTGGTTTCCCAATTGATGATTGGATTTTGTGGACCGTAACCAGGGAATTCCTAAATTGGGAAAATGGGAGAATTTTAACATAAATTTGAAATGTTTCTTGAGGGTTGGGTTCCATTTTTACACCCCAGGGCACTGTTCCCATCTCTGGCCCAGAAACTAAGGGGAACCATCCCCGTTTCCATGTGTTTGGTGAAGCTCTTAGTTGTGTTTTTTATCCCATGTTCTTGAAAAAGAAGAACCCAGAAATTCCCACCTGTCGGGTTTAATGGCGAATTTGATATCCATGTTCCCCCCATAAAATCTGTATGGAAGGAAAAATGTGAATTTTTTTCCCCCCTTGACTTTAGGGGAGTCGGCATCAGTTTGGGGGAAAAAACCGTCTAGTGTAGGGCTGGTTTCCCAAAACTTCAGACTCAGGTCTGTGTTATCATAATCCCCCACTACCCCCAACACCTTTTTGGTCCCTAGGAATTTAGGGCAAAAGATGAGGGGAAATGGTCCGATTGACCCAATAGAAACATAAGCGCTCACGGAGCGGTGTTCGCGGCGTTCTTATTCCAGTCTCTGCGTGAGTCCCTGATAGGCACTCCTCAGCCCCTTTGCGGGTTTTTGCCTGTGGTTTCCCCGGACGGAAAAAGAGTAATTTTGTAATTCGATTTACAGCGGCCCCTTTTTCTTGTCTGCGTTCGTTAAAGGATAATAGTACACGTGCTGTTTTAAACCAATTCAAAATCCCGTGGAGACTCTAACGAGCAGTATCCCCTTTATTGCATTTGACAACCTTTTTAAAGATTGGTAAAAAGCATTGTTTTCCCATGGGTGTCCACCCCAAAACCCTTTTAAAAATTTAGTAAAATATTCTTGACTGACGTTTCCCTGGGGTAAGGGAAAGCAGGGAGTTCAGCGGTGCACGGCGGTTGGGGCTTCGAACATTTGGGCCCTGGCTGCCCGAAAATTGTCCCAAATTATTTGAGGGGGATCTGCTTTCAACCATAGGATTTGCCAAGCCATGCAGTGATTTTCAACAACATAATAATACATAGAACCTTAATCTATCAGACCGGTAGTAGGGGCATGTCATCAAAAAAATATTTACATTGATTAAAACCCCCGGAATTTATTCGGTCACCATTAAAAAAAGGGAATGGAGGCCAAATTTTGGGCATACTGGTGGATGAGGTAGGCTCAGTAGGTAAACCCCAGGCTCCAACCCCACGTAGATCTTGGAGAGCCCGACCCAAACCCCCGGCATTGTGGTTAAAAACCCCGAGACTCAAATCTCTAATCTGATTGTGTGCGCGCCACCTCCCTGCTGCAAGGAGTTTAAATATGGTGAACAATTTGTCTGCCGTTTTTCTCCGTCTTGCCCCCCGCAGAATCCTTTTTTTAGGCTGGAAAATTTCCCCGTAATATTTTGTTGGAACTCGAGGATTCTGATAGCGTTGGGGGGAATGAACAAACGAGAGGGTTTTTTTGAACCAAAAAATGTATTGTGAAACAGCAAAAAAACCCAAAAAAAATATTCAAAAAAACCCCTGTGACATGCAATGGTCCATATTTTTTATCACAAGTCCCTTTATGAATCCCGGTATATAAATCCCTTTAACTCTATAGCGAGGGGGGGTAAAGTTCTTACGACGGAAAAACCTCACACAATGTGCCCAAAGGGAAGTCTGAGCAAGGAACGTGGCTGGATTTCAACTGCGGTGTGTGAAGAGTCAGATCCAGGTATGAGAAAAAAACAGGGGGGGTCCAGGAACAAGTTAAATTTAGTTGTGGGGTTAAATTTAGTGAAGTCCCCAACAAGTTCATTTGTAGTAAGGTTTTCCAGTAACAGTTCCAACAGCTCTCACCCGAGGTAAAGCAGAAGGGTTAAACGCAACGTTCGAAAACACAGTTTATCGATGGGTGAAACAAGGGTTAAAATTCCCAAGTCAACGTTTAGTGATAACACGTATGTGAAAATTTCCCATGAGAGAAATGTCCAGGCCATGGGTAGAAAAAGTTGGTGAGAAAAAACCGAAGATAAAGTTATGCACTTTTCCCGGTAAAACACAAAAGATCTGTGAGGGAACAAACCCGCGGGTTGCGGGGAAACGGAAGCAGAATATTCCAATGAAGCCAGCACCTGGCCCGGG
>JARQOD010002798.1:10000-72942 GCA_033576555.1 Oophaga sylvatica | reverse complement strand
CCCATTCTTTCCTTGTAAACACTAAATATACACACATAGAATACATATATATATATACATGTCATTGTGACATATATATATACATATATGTATAGTTTATACACTTCTACATAGTAAAATATCCTCTGATTCAATTGCCGGGTAAAGCCGGCTTCTGTGAAAAGACAGAAGCACCCGACATGAAATGACACTTGGTGTACATAGGGTTAACCATGTCTTTTCATGTCGTTTGCTATCTGATTTGCACAAACAATTAAATCAGTCTATGTGTGCAAAATTTCACACCTGTAGGGGTTAATTAAAGGTGTAAATTCGTTGTAAAAAAAACGGACTTTTTTGCTACGAATTTACACCTTTAATTAACCCCTACAGGTGTGAAATTTTGCACACATAGACTGATGTAATTGTTTGTGCAAATCAGATAGCAAAGGACATGGTTAACCCTATGTACACCAAGTGTCATTTCATGTCGGGTTCTGCATTTTCACAAAAGCCGGCAATTGAATTAGCGGCTATTATACTATGTAGAAGTGTATGAACTACAAATATAAATATATATATATATATATATATGTGTCACAAATTCAATGACATGTATATATATATATATATATGAGGTGTAAAATTGCTGAAAAAAAATGCGTGGGCTCCCGCCCTATTTTCGCAACCAGACAGACAAAGCCAGTGAGTGGGGGCAGATAATAATAGCCCAGAGAGGGACCATTATTTTTGGCCCCTCCCCGGCTACTAACATCTGCCCCCAGACACCCCAGGAAAGACAAATCTATAATTAGATTCGCCCTTTCTGGCACTTTGCCCGTCTATTCCCATTGCCCTGTAGCGGTGGCGAATGGGTTAATATGGGGTTAAAGCCACCTTGCTATTGAAAGGTGACCTTAAGCCAGGTTAATAATTGAGAGCTGTCAATTAGACAACTATCAATTATTAATCCTATTGCATGAAATAAAAATAAAACACACACACTTTAATTAAAAATCATTTTAATGAAATAAAGACACATGTTTTTGACCATCTTTTATTTTACTGCAAAAACCATTTCCTGTAATAAAAATAAAATAAAAAAGCAAAATTATTCTTACCTATCCCATGCACAGTCAGGTCCCACGGTGTAATCCTTCAGAAAGGGTTAATGTTTACTGCAGGGACCGCAGCTAATGCTGCAGCCTCACAGTAAACCCCAAATGAATGAGTTCCTCTCCTGGCTGACAGGAGAGTAAAGGCTGGGTGTCACATAACGATACACCAGCGATCCCGACAACGATATGCACTTGTCAGGATCGCTGGTGTATCGCTACATGATCGCTGCTGAGCTGCCAAACAGGCAGCTCAGGCAGCGATCTGGGACAGCGACACTGCGGGTAACATCGCTTAAGGGCCCGTCTCACATAGCGATATCGCTACCGAGATCGCTGCTGAGTCACTAGTTTTGTGACGCAGCAGCGAGCTCACCAGCGATATCGCTGTGTGTGACATTCAGCGACGATCAGCCCCCCTGCCGGGTATCGCTGATCGTCGCAGAAATGTCAGGACCTTTTTTTGGTCGCTGGTTTCCCTCTGACAGGCACGCATCGCTGCGTGTGACAGGCGGGAGACCAGCGATCCGCTGGTAACCAAGGTACACAGCGGGTTTCCAGGCACCGCGCAGCGCTTGGAAACCCGCTGTGTACCTTGGATACCAGCTCCCTGCATCAGGGCGCTGGTATCCAAGGTACACAGCGGGTTTCTAGGCACAGCCCCGCGCCTGGAAACCCGCTGTGTACCTTGGTTACCAGCGGATCGCTGGTCTCCCGCCTGTCACACGCAGCGATGTGTGCCTGTCAGCGGGAAACCAGCGATCAAAAAAAGGTCCTGACATTTCAGCGACGATCAGCGATACCCGGCAGGGGGGCTGATCGTCGCTGAATGTCACACACAGCGATATCGCTGGTGAGCTCGCTGCTGCGTCACAAAACTAGTGACTCAGCAGCGATCTCGGTAGCGATATCGCTATGTGAGACGGGCCCTTAAGTGGAAAGCTTAATTGATTGCTTTCCACTTTCACTTCAGGTCAGCCAGGGACACAATCAGTGACGTCAGAGGGAACTGATTAACAAAAATAGGGGTTCCCTTCGAAAAAAAAATGGCGTGGGGTCCCCCCTATTTTTGTTAACCAGCCAGATGAAGCAGACCGCTGAGGCCTGGATTTTCAGGCTGTTAAGGAGCCAAGATCCATGGACCTTGCCAGCCTGATAATACCAGGCCACAGCAGTCTGCATATCTTGGCTGATTAACAAAAATAGGGGATCCCCTCGAAAAAAAATTGGCGTGGGGTCCCCCTATTTTTGTTAACCAGCCAGATGAAGCAGACCGCTGAGGCCTGGATTTTCAGGCTGTTAAGGAGCCAAGATCCATGGACCTTGCCAGCCTGATAATACCAGGCCACAGCAGTCTGCATATCTTGGCTGATTAACAAAAATAGGGGATCCCCTCGAAAAAATTGGCGTGGGGTCCCCCCTATTTTTGTTAACCAGCCAGATGAAGCAGACCGCTGAGGCCTGGATTTTCAGGCTGTTAATGAGCCAAGATCCATGGACCTTGCCAGCCTGATAATACCAGGCCACAGCAGTCTGCATATCTTGGCTGATTAACAAAAATAGGGGATCCCCTCGAAAAAAATTGGCGTGGGGTCCCCCCTATTTTTGTTAACCAGCCAGATGAAGCAGACCGCTGAGGCCTGGATTTTCAGGCTGTTAAGGAGCCAAGATCCATGGACCTTGCCAGCCTGATAATACCAGGCCACAGCAGTCTGCATATCTTGGCTGATTAACAAAAATAGGGGATCCCCTCGAAAAAAATTGGCGTGGGGTCCCCCCTATTTTTGTTAACCAGCCAGATGAAGCAGACCGCTGAGGCCTGGATTTTCAGGCTGTTAAGGAGCCAAGATCCATGGACCTTGCCAGCCTGATAATACCAGGCCACAGCAGTCTGCATATCTTGGCTGATTAACAAAAATAGGGGATCCCCTCGAAAAAAATTGGCGTGGGGTCCCCCCTATTTTTGTTAACCAGCCAGATGAAGCAGACCGCTGAGGCCTGGTTTTTCAGGCTGGTAAGGATCCAATATCCATGGACCTTGCCAGCCTGATAATACCAGGCCACAGCAGTCTGCTTAGCTTGGCTGGTTAACAAAAATAGGGGATCCCCTCGAAAAAAAAATGGCGTGGGGATCCCCCCTATTTTTGTTAACCAGCCAAGTAAAATGCAGACTGCTGCTGCCTGGTATTAAAAGACTGTCAAGGCCCATGGATTTTGGCCCTCAACAGCCTGATAATACCAGGCTACAGCAGCCCCACATTTGGCGCATCAAAAGATGTGCCAATTGTGGCACTTTACCCGGCTCTTCCCACTTGCCCTGTAGCGGTGGCAAGCGGGGTAATAAGGGGTTAATGTCACCGTTGATTGCACGGTGACAATAAGCCCGGTTAATAATGGAGAGGTGTCAATAAGACACCGATCCATTATTAATCCCAAAGTTTTTAAATGTTTAAAAAAAAGACAAAGCAAGAAAAAAGTCTTTTAATGAAATAAAAGAGACAACACAGTTTTCATTAATTTTATTATACTCTCATTCCTGCGACGCCATCGATCTCCTGTAAAAAAAGAAAAAAAACAAACCAACAGTATACCACCTGTCCGACGCAGTCCATAGTAACGACAGTCCCACGACGATCCAGCTCTGCTACATCGCAATGACAGGCACAGCCTGTCATCGCGACGCAGCACAGCTGATTACCTGCTTCCCCGGCGGTGATGTCATCGGACTGACTGCTTTACGGCCGGGATTACCCAGCAGTCACTGCAGTTATCGCGAGAAACTGCATGTGACCGCCGGGGAAAGAAGATTGCGGCCATGAAGCAGTCCAGCCCGTGACCGCCGGAGATCTTCTGCCAGGTAAGTGCCGCTGACTCCTGACAGACCCGACCGACGGACACTGACAGTGACAGTGACAATCCCGATTCCGGTATCCGATATGACGAAAATATCGGAACTCGGAATCGGAATTCCGATACAGCAATATCGGCCGATACCCGATATTTGCAGTATCGGAATGCTCAACCCTAATTACAACAGTATTTGTCCGTGTTCAGTTTAGCCTGCAGCAGCAGCAGGCATTTTCCAGGGGCACCACGAGGAGGAACGGACTCACCCCCATACACTGCTTAGTCTTCTTCTGCTTAGAATTTAGAGCATATATTTTGCTCTTCATTTTGGTCTTATACTTCATGTTCTTCTGCTTTTTGATCTTTTGCTTATTGTTCTTCTGTCTCTTGTTCTGTATCTTGTAGTTTGTCTTAACCTTCTTTGTCCTGTTGGTGATCTTCTTCTGGGTAATCTTTTATTTTTTCTTTGTGATGGTGTTCAGGCTGGTTGGCTTCATGCTCGTCGTCCTTGTTGTCGTCATCTTCTTCTGGGTGGTCTTTAAGGTCGTCTAATTTCCGAGAAACAGCTGACGTTACTGGAACCCTGACGGTATCAGATGGAGCAAGAGACAATGGAAGTAACGAGGACCAGCTGACTGTGCTGGAACCCGGACGGGTAGCAGAAGGAAAAGAGGCAATGTCACAACCGAGTACCAGCTGACGTTACTGTGACACGGTTACTAAGCAGGAGGTACCTGTGCTCCAAAGCACTACCAAGGACCAGCAGACATTGCTGGAACTCGGATACGGAGATGGAGGCACCTAGGCCAAAAGCACTGGGGAGAACCACTTGACGGTACTGGACCCCGGACGGGTAGCAGAAGGAAAAGAGGCAATGTCACAACCGAGTACCAGCTGACGTTACTGTGACACGGTTACTAAGCAGGAGGTACCTGTGCTCGAAAGCACTACCAAGGACCAGCAGACATTGCTGGAACTCGGATACGGAGATGGAGGCACCTAGGCCAAAAGCACTGGGGAGAACCACTTGACGGTACTGGACCCCGGACGGGTAGCAGAAGGAAAAGAGGCAATGTCACAACCGAGTACCAGCTGACGTTACTGTGACACGGTTACTAAGCAGGAGGTACCTGTGCTCCAAAGCACTACCAAGGACCAGCAGACGTTGCTGGAACTCGGATACGGAGATGGAGGCACCTAGGCCAAAAGCACTGGGGAGAACCACTTGACGGTACTGGACCCCGGACGGTTAGCAGAAGGAAAATAGGCAATGTCACAACCGAGTACCAGATGACGTTACTGTGACACGGTTACTAAGCAGGAGGTACCTGTGCTCCAAAGCACTACCAAGGACCAGCAGACGTTGCTGGAACTCGGATACGGAGATGGAGGCACCTAGGCCAAAAGCACTGGGGAGAACCACTTGACGGTACTGGACCCCGGACGGGTAGCAGAAGGAAAAGAGGCAATGTCACAACCGAGTACCAGCTGACGTTACTGTGACACGGTTACTAAGCAGGAGTACCTGTGCTCGAAAGCACTACCAAGGACCAGCAGACGTTGCTGGAACTCGGATACAGAGATGGAGGCACCTAGGCCAAAAGCACTGGGGAGAACCACTTGACGGTACTGGACCCCGGACGGGTAGAAGAACGCACCCATGAAAATTTAAGTTGACAGGACGCAAGCCGTCCGCAGTTACCGAATCACACAGTCCTACAGTGGGTGCTTATCCTATTGTCACAATGGAAACCGCCTTTATTTACATATCCCACAGCACACATAGGAATCACCTAAACTGCAGGCACCATAGAGTCGGCTAACCCGAATGCAACACGACAGCACAACTTATTGGAGGATAATTGACGTTCACACTGGCAGGAAACAGCTGTCGTGCTGTAACCAGGCTGGCCAGGAGTCAGTACCCCTGCCAATTACTTACGAGCAACAAATGGCGGTGTTGTAGCCCAGGGAGTAGAGTTCAGGTGGTAGAAAGATGAACATAACAGGAGACATGGAAAACGTTGCCAAACAGTTATTTAATGTGAAATGGACAGGCAAATTCAGGTGAGATCCATGCCTTGTTCATTTTCAGAAAAGTAAGCCGGTCTACATTCTCTGAGGATAGTCGCATGCGACGGTCTGTTACTACACCACCTGCAGCACTAAAGACACGCTCAGATAATACACTGGCAGCAGGGCAAGCCAGCACCTTCAATGCATACTGGCTAAGCTCTGGCCATGTATCCAACTTAGAGACCCAAAATTTGAAAGGGGAAGAGGCATCTGGGAGTACACTTAGAGGGAAAGCCAAGTAGTCTGTCACCATCTTACGGAAACGTTTCTTCCTGGTGACTGGAGCCGTCTCGGATGGTGTAGACCTTGCTGGCGCTGTCACAAAACTTTGCCACATTTGTAACATACAGTTCTTGCCCTGTGCAAAGCCGCTGCTTCTGCTCCCTCTTGTTGTAGAGGTGTCTACACTGCCTCGACGCACAGAGCTGCTTTGTAAAGCAGTAGCAGCAGCAGCAGCTCTCTCGGCTGGAATGTACAACAGTATGGATTGCACCAGTGTGTCTTGGTACTCCTGCATTTTACGGTCCCAGTTCATCGGTGAGATGAGGGTTTGTAAGTTGTCCCGGTAGCGAGGGTCTAGGAGGGTGTACACCCAATAATCTGACGTGCTGAGAATGTGGGCGATGCGGCGGTCGTTTCTCAGGCACTGAAGCATGAAATCAACCATGTGCTGCAGACTCCCAACTGGCCAACAAAGGCTGTCCTCTGGAAGAGGCGTCATCTCTGCCTCCTCTGCATCACCCCACCCTCGCTCTACATACTGACTACAGCGTTGTGTACCTCCCTCTGTAGGGATTTCTTCCTCCTCCATTGACTCCTCCTCCTCCTCATCCTCCTCACAAAGTGAGCCCTGCCCAGCCCTTTGTGAGGAACCACGTTGCGCTGACTGTCCTGAAGGTAATTGAATTTGTGACTCCTCATCCTCCACCTCTTCCAAAACCTCTTCCTTTAGTGCTTTCAGTGATTTCTGAAGCAGGCAGATAAGGGGGACAGTCATGCTGACTAGTGCATCATCTGCACTCGCCATCCGCGTTGAGACATCAAACGCACGCAAAACGTCGCAGATGTCCTTCATAGAGGCCCACTCAGTAGTGGTGAAGTGTGAACGGCGCAAATTGCGAGTTGATTGCGCCTGTTGCAGCTGATACTCCATTACTGCTGGCTGCTGCTCACACAACCGCTCCAACATATGTAACGTGGAATTCCACCTGGTGGGTACGTCACATATGATGCGATGTTCAGGAAGGCGAAATCTGACTTGCAGAGCTGCAATGCGCGATCTGGCCATGCTGGAACGTCGCAAGTGAGCGCACTCTAGGCGGACCTTGTGCAGCAGTGCATCAAGATCCGGATAGTCCCTCAAAAAACTCTGCACGACCAAGTAGAGCACATGTGCCAGACATGGTATGTGAGTGAGGTTGCCAAGGCCCAGAGCTGCCACCAGATTTCGGCCATTGTCACACACTACCAAGCCTGGCTGGAGATTAGCTGACAAAAACCACACGTCGCTCTCCTGCTTGATGGCATCCCAGAGCTCCTGCGCTGTGTGGCTTCGATTCCCCATGGGAATTAATTTCAGGACGGCCTGTTGACGTTTGGCCACGGCTGTGCTCATATCGGTTGCAACAGGTAAGCGTTCACGGGTCCATGTGGAGGTAGACCGTGACGGCTCGTGCAGCGATGATTCTGAGGAACTGGAGTAGGAGGAGGAATCAATGTGCACAGACTGGATTCCTGCAATCCTTGGAGTTGGCAGAACACGTACAGTGCCACTGGCAAGATCTGTACCCGGCTCCACAACATTGACCCAATGGGCAGTGAGGGAAAGGTATCGTCCCTGGCCATGGGTACTGGTCCACGCATCGGTGGTCAGGTGGACCCTGCTACTGACGGCGTTTAGTAGCGCATGTTTAATGTTTCCCTCGACATGTTTTTGCAGAGCAGGGACAGCTTGCCTGCTGAAATAAAATCGGCTTGGCACATTATATTGTGGGACTGCCAATGCCATAAAGTTCCTGAAACTGTCAGTCTCCACCAGCCTGAATGACAGCATTTCAAGGGACAGGAGTTTTGCAAGGCCAGCATTCAGAGCCTGTGCTCGTGGATGGTTTGCCAGTATGGCCGTCTTTTATCCCATGCCTGTGTTACCGATGGCTGTTTTTTGTTCTGGGAGTGTGACGATGACTGTGAACTTGCTGCAGTGGGTGGAATAACAGTTTGTCTATGGACAACAGTGACCGAGGTTCTTCCATGGAGATCCTGTGAGGAAGCCGAACCAGGTGTGTGAGAGCTGGAGGTATAGGCTCGAACATGACCTAAAGATGTAGGTGCTGCTGTAGGTTGGCCTACATCTCCAGTGTGTCTTTGTAACTCAGCTACGTGCTTTGTCCGTACATGTGTCCACATATTTGTGGTATTCAGGTTCCTGATATTTTTACCTCTTTTAACTTTTTGCTTACACAGCTTGCATTGAACATAGCAAATATCAGATACAAGTCTGTCAAAAAAGGACCACGCAGTGCAAGACATGGGAGCGCCAATTTTGACATTTTTAAGAGAACTGCTCCCAACAGGTGCCAAACTGGAGGCTACAGGCAAGCGAGTCTGCAGCCTACCTCTCCCTCCTCTTTGTACCGTTGGGACAATCTCTTCCTCAGAGCTGCTCCCACCACCTTCCTGTTGCTCACGCCATGTTGGGTCTTGGACTTCATCATCTCCACTACCCTCTTCCAACACCTGCTGCTGTTGGATGGTCTGGGCAGCACCATGCTCCACAAAACCTGGCACCTGAGTCTCATCATCATCATAAGATGCGTTCTGCGGTGTGCTGTCCATCGGCACTGGCTCACCCGCCTCTTCAGATTGAGAGAGACACAGCTGTTGCGCATCACTGCATACTCCCTCTTCTTCAAATTGCAGAATGCTGCTTGCCTGTGCCCGTGTTTGCGAGCCAACAGATTCTGAGAACAGAAGCAGAGACTCAGCTGGCTCCAGTACAGAACTCTCTGACTGCCTGGGCAATTTGACAGGCGGTGAACAGACAGATGGTTGCTCAACAGTGTTGTGTTCCTGAGAGAAGGTGGAAGGAATTGAAGTCGATGCATTGGCTGCCATCCAACCAACAACGGCTTCAATTTGTTCTTCCCGCAGCAGGGGGGCACGCCGAGCTACTACCAAAGTGCGCATAAAGGAACGCTCACGGGGAAAACTGGTGGATGCTGTGTCACTGAGGGCGGCAGCAGCCACAGAATCCCCATGTCCTCTCCCTGCTGAAACTCCACAGCCACGACCATGTGCCTTACTCACTGACTTGTTCATCTTGGTAGATTGAGAAAGAAAGTCAGAAAAGTTATAAGGCCTAAGTGTGGTTATTACGCAGAGACTGAAGTGAACACTGAAACACAACTGTTCACAATCTGTGAAAGGCTACTCCTTTGTCTACTTCTATAGTGTTTGCAACCAATGTATTGGATACGGATGGAAGCGCGTCACACTAATAGATTATATTTTAAATGGAATGGAGCAGAACCAATTGGAGATAAATGAAAAGGATGAGCCACTGAGACACGCTCAGCAGAGTACAAGCAGCAGTGCTTGAACAAGTAACTGGAGCGTGATGTGCACTCAAAAAATAAAAAACACAGACTGAAGTGAACACTGAAACACAACTGTTCACAATCTGTGAAAGGCTACTCCTTTGTCTACTTCTATAGTGTTTGCAACCAATGTATTGGATACGGATGGAAGCGCGTCACACTAATAGATTATATTTTAAATGGAATGGAGCAGAACCAATTGGAGATAAATGAAAAGGATGAGCTACTGAGACACGCTCAGCAGAGTACAAGCAGCAGTGCTTGAACAAGTAACTGGAGCGTGATGTGCACTCAAAAAATAAAAAACACAGACTGAAGTGAACACTGAAACACAACTGTTCACAATCTGTGAAAGGCTACTCCTTTGTCTACTTCTATAGTGTTTGCAACCAATGTATTGGATACGGATGGAAGCGCGTCACACTAATAGATTATATTTTAAATGGAATGGAGCAGAACCAATTGGAGATAAATGAAAAGGATGAGCCCATGAGACACGCTCAGCAGAGTACAAGCAGCAGTGCTTGAACAAGTAACTGGAGCGTGATGTGCACTCAAAAAATAAAAAACACAGACTGAAGTGAACACTGAAACACAACTGTTCACAATCTGTGAAAGGCTACTCCTTTGTCTACTTCTATAGTGTTTGCAACCAATGTATTGGATACGGATGGAAGCGCGTCACACTAATAGTTAAATTGCATGGAGCTGCAAGAATTACACTGAAGGAAAAAAAAAAGAGTCTGTGAGTGACATGTGCAGATGCCTACAGACAGCGTTGCATGCAGAGCAAACTGCAGCGTCACCTGCACTCACACACACCTTGCAGAGCTGTTAAAACAACACTGCAGGCAAAAGGAAGCTTTACACAGCGGTTGGTGCTAGCCTGCCTACAGCACAGTACACTAAATCGCAATCTCTAACTGTCCCTCAGAGTCAGCACAGCAGCGTTCTGTCCCTTACTGAATTCACAGCACAGTGACGCTAAAATGGCGGCGGCGCCTTTTATAGTACATTCTGACATCATTTCAGCATCCAATCACAGCCATGCCATTAGTTAACATGACCGCAGCAGTACAGGATGTGCCCACACTTCTTAGGATTCCTCATTGGCTGACTAAAATCACATTGCCTCGCAAAGAATTATGGGAACTTCCGATTCCGGTATTCGATAAGGCGAAAATATCGAAACTAAGTATCGAAAGGCCGATAGAGCTAATATCGGCCGATATCCGATATTTGCAGTATCGTATCGCTCAACACTAACGGGGATGAATGGAAGACGGCATTCAATACCCCGGAGGGGCATTTTGAGTACCTTGTGATGCTCTTTGGGCTCACTAATGCTCCTTCTGTCTTCCAGTCCTTCATGAATGACATTTTCAGGGATTTTGTGGATAAATTTCTGATTGTTTATTTGGATGATATCTTGATTTTTTCTAATGACTGGGACTCTCATGTGAAACATGTTCGAACTGTATTCCAGATTTTGAGAGAGAATGCTCTGTATGTGAAGGGATCAAAGTGTCTTTTTGGCGTACAGAGGATCTCATTTCTGGGATTCATTTTGTCCCCATCTGTTATTGAAATGGACCCGGTCAAGGTTCAGGCCATCTGTGATTGGGTCCAACCTACTTCATTAAAGGCTCTTCAAAGATTTTTGGGTTTTGCCAATTTTTATCGTAAATTTATTGGTAATTTCTCGGTTATTGTTAAACCATTAACTGATTTGACCAAAAAGGGTTCTGATGTGGTGAATTGGCCTCCTGAGGCAGTCTCTGCATTTCAGGAACTTAAGCAGAGATTCACTTCTGCTCCTGTTCTACGGCAGCCTGATGTTTCTCTGCCATTTCAGGTGGAGGTTGATGCCTCTGAAATTGGGGCAGGTGCCGTTTTGTCCCAAAAAGATCCAGAGACCTCTAAAAGTAACCCTTGTGCCTTTTTCTCTCGAAAATTTTCTCCTACTGAACGTAATTATGACGTGGGTAATCGGGAGTTATTGGCCATGAAGTGGGCTTTTGAAGAGTGGAGACATTGGCTGGAGGGAGCCAAACATCAGGTGGTGGTCCTTACTGACCATAAGAATCTGGTTTATCTGGAATCTGCCAAGTGACTCAATCCTAGACAGGCCAGGTGGGCCTTGTTTTTCACACGTTTTAATTTTGTGGTTTCCTTTCTTCCTGGCACTAAGAATGTTAAGGCGGATGCCCTCTCGAGGAGCTTCCTTGCGGACTCTCCTGAGTTATCTGATCCTTCTGTTATTTTGAAAGAGGGTGTAGTTCTTTCCGCCATCTCACCTAATTTGAGACTTGCTCTGGAGGGGTGTCAGGAGGATAGGCCCGAGCGCTGCCCTGTTGGAAAATTGCTTGTCCCGGACCAGTGGAAAAAGAGTGTGATGTCTGAGATTCATTGTTCCGCGTTGGCTGGGCATCCCGGAATTTTTGGTACCAGAGACTTGGTTAGTCGGTCCTTTTGGTGGCCTACCTTGTCTCGTGATGTCAGGGAATTTGTGCAGTCCTGCGGGACTTGCTCTCGCTCCAAGCCTTGCTCTCGCTCTAGTGGTTTGTTGATGCCATTGCCTGTGCCCAAGAGACCATGGACCCATATCTCTATGGATTTCATTTCCGACCTTCCTGTTTCTCAGAGAATGACCGCCATCTGGGTGATTTGTGATAGGTTTTCCAAGATGATACATCTTGTGCCATTACCTAAGTTGCCTTCCTCCTCTGAATTGGTGCCATTGTTCCTTCAGCACGTGGTTCGTTTACACGGCATTCCTGAGAACATAGTGTCTGACAGAGGAGTCCAGTTTGTTTCCAGATTTTGGAGGACTTTTTGTTCTAAACTGGATGTTCAATTGTCTTTCTCCTCGGCATTTCATCCTCAGACCAATGGTCAAACTGAGAGAACAAACCAGACATTGGAGACTTATCTAAGATGCTTTGTGTCTGCTGATCAGGATGACTGGGTCTCTTTTTTGCCTTTGGCTGAGTTTGCTCTTAATAATAGGGCTAGCTCTGCCACTTTGATGTCTCCGTTTTTCTGTAATTCTGGGTTTCACCTCGATTTTCTTCAGGACAGACGGAGGCTTCTGTCTGTCCAGGTGTTGACTCTGTTGTGGAGCGTATGCAACAGATTTGGGACCAGGTAGTGGAGAGGTTGTCCCTCTCTCAGGAGAGGGCCCAGCGGTCTGCTAACCGGCATAGGACTGATGGTCCTCGGTTTAAAGTAGGGGACTTGGTCTGGTTGTCCTCAAAAAATATTCCTATGAGAGTAGCATCTCCTAAATTTAAGCCTAGGTTCATTGGACCTTATAAGATCATGGAGATTCTTAATCCTGTTTCTTTTCGTTTGCTTCTTCCAGGGACATTTAAGATCCATAACGTGTTCCACAAGTCCTTGTTGAAGAGGTTTGTTGAGCCAGTGGTTCCTGCTGCTGTGCCTCCTGACCCTGTTTTGGTTGAGGGCAATCTGGAGTATGTGGTTGAGAAAATATTAGATTCTCGTTTTTCTAGACGGAAACTCCAGTATTTGGTTAAGTGGAGAGGTTATGGTCAGGAAGACAATTCTTGGGTGTTTGCTTCGGACATCCATGCTAGGAGACTCATCCGTGCATACCATAGAACTCATCCTGACCGACCTGGTTGCTCAAATGAGGGTTCGGTGACCCCTCCTCAAGGGGGGGTACTGTTGTGAATGGGCTTGAGATGAGTTCTGAGAATAGGCTCCCTCTGGTGGTTACAAGCGGTACTGGTCTGTCCAGTGAAGATTGTGAAGATTGTGAGGATTGGGAATCAGGTGTTACTGACTGGTCTTATATAAGGGAGTCACCTTCCCATCAGGGTTGCCGGTGATCAATTGTTCTGGTCTCTATCCTTGATTCCTGTTTCCCTTGTAGCCTGCTGTTTCGTGTCTGCATCTCCTGCTAACAGATAAGACATTTTCTTCTTTTTGTTTTTGTTCTTGATTTTTGCATTTTGTCCTGCACTTCTGTGGGGGCCTTCAGGGTCCCCTCCGGGGGCTTTTGCCCTCTCAGTTTAGTTCAGCCACTGATGTTTGTACTTTTGCTTTTTCCAGTTTTTTCAGTGGCTGCTGTTTTGATTTTGTTACACCAGAGAACTAATTTAGGTGGTAGAGGTCGTGTGATCTCAGGTGTTTTTGAAATTAGTAGAGTTGGTGCTTTTCAGGGTTTTCTGGGATTTCAGTAAGTACCCTTCCTATCCTTTTCTATTTAGTTAGTGTGGGCCCCAACGTTTGCTCATACTATTTTCTGTCTGTGTCAGTATTTCTTCTTGTCTAACCGCCATTACATGTTTGGGGGCTTTCTATTATCTTTGGGGTTCTGCTCCGGGGCAGATAGCTTTCCTATATCTATCTTTAGGTGTAGTTAGTTTCTCAGGCTGTGACGAGGCGTCTAGGACCAACGTAGGAACGCTCCACAGCTGCCTCTAGTTGTTGTGGTTAGTCAGGGTACTGCAATCTCATAGATTCCAACTGCTCTGGTGTATTGCCTTTTTTTGCCTGCACTCCTCAGCTACCGAAACACAACACACTTCTCCCTGGTTCTATAACAATATCTACTAGTTATTCATCAGAACCGTCCATATTAGTAAACCTATCTTAAAGTAAACATAGCCTACCAATGTACTACATCAACCTATCAAACAGTACAATGGTCTCCTCAAGCTGAGATGTTTGGCCGGTCACAGTTTTTGCACTTATCTGAAGTTGCGTCCACAACAATCAGCTATTAAGTGGTTCACCTTTAGTTGTAAAATGTATTCTCTTCATCAGACAATACCTTAATCTCCTTAATTTAAATTAATCAGAGATTTTTAAAATCACACGTTGATAGTTCCATCCAACTATAAAGTACAGTTACATTGTTGAATTTCAAAACCGAAAGGTCCGTTTACACGGACCGACCGGTGGCACAATACAATCACCAATAGGCAAAGTTTTACTGATCTGCGGTCATTTAATAGCTATTAAATAAGTCACTCAGAGTGCATGGGCTGTCATGGCTCTTGGCAGTATGAGTTCAATTTACACAGGACGATGCACTGACGATAGCCGAAGTAGTTCTAGTATAGGATGAGACATCATTATATCCCTTATCATTTTTCTCTCACGGGTATTGCAACAGTGTTGCACAATTATTTTGATGAGCTATCGTAAAGGGGCTGTCCATTACTAGAACAACCCCTTCTTGATCTGATTGATTAAAATCAAAAAGCTTATACTCATTTGCCATGCCAGCGCCGTTCCAGTTGTGTCTGCATTTGCGGTCCCAGGGCTCTCATGCAGTTGTTATGACACATGAGCCCGGCACCTAATCAGTTATTGCGTCACTGTCCCTGCCTTTGTATGAATTGAACATGAAGAGGAAGTCAGGGGTGTGGCTGCTCTCTGACTTACTCTTCATGTGCAATTCGTACAAAGGCGATGACAGTGACACCAATGCTAATTGGGTGCTGGGCTCATGTGTCATAACAACTGCACAAGAAACTCAGGACCGCCAGTGCTGATAACGATGTAACGGCACCGCCACAAGAGGTGACTATAAGCTTTTTTATTTTAATGGTGCCAAACATTTAAATCAAGAAGTGGTTGTCCTGGTAGTTGAAAACCCCTTTAAAGACAGAAAATTGAAGACGGACCAATCCAAATGAAATACTGATGGAATACTGAACAAATGCTAATGCACCCATGTTTCAATCATTTCCTATAGACTTCAATAGGTTTTTCTGTTTGAAAAATGGATGGAAGTAGTGCATGCTGCATTTTGTACTTATGTGACCATCCTTGTAAATTAAGGAAGTACTCGCAACATTTTTTTCCTAATCCTCGATATTTATACAATGTAGTGTAAGTGCATTAATATACTTATCAATCATCATCTTTCCCTTTTTCCAGCGCCGCTTCGGTCCCCTTTTTAGTCAATTGACTTAGACTTAAGGTACTGCCACACTAAACTATCCCGCTAGCGATCACGATAACGACGCATACTAATGCGATCGCTAGCGGGATAGTTTCAATATCGCTAGTAGCGGCTTAATTTAGCGATGTCGTTAAGGACGCTATCGCGGTTAGCGATCTCCTTAACGACTTTAGCAGTACAAAAATACCGCTAAATCGCTAAAAAAAGGTGCCACACTCAGCGATATATACTTACCAGCGGGACGCCGACGATAAAAATAGGGTCCGGACCGATGTCAGCGACGAACGAGATCACAGCAGGATCTCAGCAGGGGCCACGTCGCTGCTACATGCCACACTGAACAACGTCACTAACGAGATCGCTAAATAGTGACATTTTTTAGCGATCTCGTTAGCGACGCTGTTTAGTGTGGCATACCCTTTAGACTCACTGGACTACACAGGGGTTTATGTGTGGACCCAAAGTAGATTTCACAGTATAAGTCAATGGAGTCTTGTTCTGAGAATGCATAGACATACAATGGAGATAGTAGCACTACCTCATACAGCAGATTGCGAGCTGGCAATGAAGAATAGCGCTCATGTGATCTAGAACAGTGTGAAGTGCCTGAGCAAGGAAGTTGTGGGCGAACTGCTGCTGTTTGTTCTGGCACCCTACAGAAAAATCATTTACCAGTTCTGGTGTGCTGGTGTGTGTGTGGTGCATCACACTTACTTGTGGCCCATGGCCTCCACTGGCTCCAGTTTTTCATCTTACAGAACCTTCTCAGCACACAATTCACAGGACACTAAATTCGTTAAAACAGTTAAACTTTTACTTGGCAGTTTACGGTTGTAAGAAAAAGGTTGTCGCCATTTTGTATAGGGCCTGTACCAGCCTCCATTTTGTCAGTTCACACAGCCACAGACTTTTAGCTACACATTGCCTATTAGCATATCCAGTACGACAGGTTTTGATGCCCACTAGGAATCAATAGGCCTTTACATGCTAATTAGTCTAGGCCAGTAACTGAATGAGATGTTCAGTCGTATGGTAAATAGCCCAAGCTCAGGCATTGTTTCCTGTTCCATATGAATTGCAGGCCAATTAATATGCGTGCTTCAAAGCAATGGGGATGGGCCTAGCAGGTCTAAAAAACTAGCCATGACCAGGCTGCTGGTCTCATTCCATTTCTCACACAGAAGCCAAGAAGATGGTCTAGGAAAGACCAAGGGACTATTCAGGAACTGAAGACTGTACCTGGGAATGGCAGAGCCAAGGCCTTCCCAAGACCATAATAACCGGTAATATTGATCCATAGCATATACCTTTTAGCCTTGTACATTATTGTTGTATTTTTACTCTGACTGCCATTCCATTGTAATTACGTGGTATAGCTTTACTGTATATTTTTGTAATTATCTAGTGCGCCCTTAAGGCAAATTAAACCATAAAATTAATCTTGGGCTGATGCTTTTACTCTGATCACGAATCTTAGAATACCCAGTGGGTAGCAGGACACCTTCCCCGGCGGCCATTTGCTCTAGGTGCAGTTCTCTTACTGACCTGAGAGACAAAGGGGGGTGCCGGAGAGCTGTACCTGTGGAGTTACGTCCCATTGGTGACGTGGGAGGAAAGGGATCGTCCGTCACATTTGGTAGCGGCGGTGGTATCAGAAGCTGTGATACCCGGGCTACCGTGTGGCGGCTGGCTGAGTTCCTCACAAATTGGTGGCAGCGGTGGGATCAGAGTAATAGTGTGCGTGGGACCCCTACTCCCAGACACTAGAGACTACCAGCAGTACTTTCCCTGCTGGGGTCTTAAGGTCAGCCCAGCACTAGACGGTCAGAGTGTAAATATAACAAGTTGTGTGCAAGGTCAGGGTTGCAGCTGTGTTTCAGTGACCAAAGGTTCCCAAGATGGCGGAAGGCACCAGGAGTAGGGCAAAGGGGGAGGCCAATGCTGTGGTCTATGATGAGTTCGATACCGATGGAGGCGAGGGGGAGCTCAGCCAGGGCTCCCCAAGGAGCCCGACCCCCGTGCTCAGTCTCACAGTGGACTGCCCACCCCCTGCCCGTCCCAGCCTGTCCAGATCGGAGACCCTCTTCCAAGCGGCTATGGCGCAGCTCGAGGCTGGTAATGACGCCGCCTATGAAAGACTCCTGGTGGCGGCAGAGACAGCAGCAGAGCGTGAGCAAGCAGCGGCAGAGAAAGCAGCAGAGCGTGAGCGAGCAGAACGCCGTGAAGCTGCGGAGCGTGAGCAAGCAGCGGCAGAGAGAGCAGCGGAGCGGGAGCATACAGAACGCCGTGAAGCTGCGGAGCACCGGCACCGACTGGAGATGGCTCAGCACGGGCCCCCACTGGATGCACCAGGCTCACTGGAGACAAGGGCTCCCAAGGTCCGGGCGGAGGACTTTCCCTTGCTTGAAAAGGATGGAGACCTGGATTCCTTTTTGCTGGCTTTTGAGAGGACATGCCTCCAACATCATCTGGCCCCGGATCAGTGGGCAAGGTACCTGACCCCCCGTTTGAGGGGTAAGTCCCTGGAAGTTTTGGGGGACTTACCTGCCGGGGAGGAGCAGGACTACAACAGCATCAAGCGGGCCCTGATCCAGCACTACAACCTCACCCCGGAGTCGTACCGCAGGAAGTTCAGGAGCCTGCAGCGGGGTTCAAAGGACACCTGGGCCGACCACATGCGGGCCCTGTTGAGAGCTGCGGAGCACTGGACCTCGGGTCTAGAGCTCACTACCCGCCAGGAGGTCCAGGAACTGTTTGTCGTGGAGCAATTTTTGTGGAACTGCCCAGAGGACCTCCAGCAGTTCCTCCGTGACCGGAAACCAAAGGGGGCTTCTGCTACAGCTGCCCTGGCAGACGAGTATGCCAACAACAGGGCGCCGGAGCCAAAGAAGCCTGCCAGCAGCACCTGGAGAGGGGGTAAGCCCAATCCTGCCCCAGCCCCATATCCAGCCCCCAGAGTGCAAGGGGCGTACCCCCTGCTGCCCTCTCCAGGCCAGGAACAGACCCCAGACGTTGCCATAATTGCAATCAGCCAGGACACTTTAAGGCTGCATGTCCCCAGCGCCAGAAGGCCCCATCCCTGTCCCAGAAACCGTCCACTGTTTTGTGTGTGGGAGGGGGTGGTGGGAGGTCCCTAGACAATTACCAACCCGTCACCATCGGCCGCTCAGCGGTCATGGGACTGCGGGACACAGGCGCTGAACGAACCCTGGTACGCCCTGAGGTGGTGTCCCCTCAAGACTTGGTACCTGGGAAAACCCTTTCCGTCTCCGGAATTGGAGGCGTTGAACCGGCGCTGCCCGTTGCCAAGGTGTATTTGGATTGGGGTGCCGGGAGGGGGATGCGGGAGGTGGGAGTAACGCCGAATATTCCTGCAAATGTGTTGCTTGGGACCGATTTGGGGCGGCTAGTGTCCCAGTATGTGGCCACTGAACCCCCAAGTCCGGCTCCCCAAGAATGTCATGACTCTACTGTGAATGCTAATGTTAATGTATTGAATGTGCCTCCAACAGTGGAGGAGGGAGTGAAACCTGATGGTAAGCCATGCACTGACACTACACACACAGGGCTCACAGTGAGGACAGGTGAGGAGGCTGTAGGGGAGAGCTCAGAGGTGGAGGGAGGGGCTGCTATGGGCAGTGTAGGGCCCCTAAGTGAATCCAGCCTGCTGAGTCTAGAGCCCCTGCAGGAAGAGGAACAGGCCATGGGGGGAGGGGGTGTCCCGGGAGAGGAGCCACCAGGTAGGACCCCAGGTCAGGAGTTCCCCACATCCGGGATGTCAGGAAGTCAGGGAAGTCTGCCTGACCCGGCGACTTGGTCAGAGGAGGAGGGAAAGCAGGCGCTACCCGTGGTCTCAGCAGTCGTGGCCGCTGTTACCAGGAGTGGGAGCGCTGAAGCCCAAGGAGCCTCGCGGAGGTCCGACGGTTTCCCCCTCTCTGACCAAGTGGCTGCCGAGTCAGACAGTAGCCAGGAGACAGATCCCGGGAACTGACAGAGGACAGGGCAGTTTCGTCAATTCTTGCCATATCTAGTCAGGGATTTCAGGCAGCGTTGGAAGCTGACCCTAGCCTGAAGACTCTCAAGGAACAGGCGGCACAGCCTCCCCTGGAGTCCGACCGCGAGCGAGTGGTCTGGGACCAGGGACGGCTGTACCGGGTAACGGTCCAGCAGGGTTCACCGGAGGCGTGGCCCAGGGACCGACAGTTAGTGGTGCCCCATCCGTTCAGGGCGGAATTGTTGCGGATCGCACACGAGATTCCAATGGCCGGACACTTAGGGATCACTAAAACCAGGGCCAGGCTAGCTCAGCATTTCTACTGGCCTGGAATGAGGACCGAGGTGATAGCCTACTGCCGTTCATGTGACACCTGTCAGAGGGTGGGGAAGGCGGGGCCGCGCCCCAAAGCCCCACTGGTAACTCTGCCCATCATCGAAGAGCCTTTCTCGAGGGTGGCTGTGGATCTCATTGGACCTCTGTCCACTCCCAGCCGCTCCGGGAAATGCTTCATACTAACGGTAGTGGACTATGCCACCCGGTACCCGGAGGCGGTAGCTTTGTCGTCCATTCGGGCCGACAAAGTGGCCACTGCCTTACTGGAGATTTTCTCCAGAGTGGGGTTTCCCAAGGAAATGCTCACCGACCGAGGGACCCAGTTCATGTCGCAGCTGATGGAGTCTCTCTGTAAGCAGGTACAGGTGCAACATCTGGTGGCCAGCCCGTATCACCCACAGACCAATGGCTTGTGTGAGCGGTTCAATGGCACCTTAAAGCAGATGCTGAGGATGTTGGTCGACTCCCACGGGAGAGACTGGGAGCGGTATCTCCCACACCTGCTGTTTGCCTACCGGGAGGTTCCACAGGCCTCAACGGGGTTCTCCCCCTTTGAGCTCCTGTACGGGCGACGTGTACGGGGGCCCCTTGCTCTGGTGAAGGAAGCATGGGAAGGGGATTTAGCCACCCCTGGAGTGTCGGTCATTGAGTATGTCGTGCGCTTCCGGGACCGAATGATGGCCTTGACACGGCTGGTGCATGACAATATGGCCCAAGCTCAGGTTGACCAGAAGCGATGGTACGACCAGAATGCTTGTGAGCGGACCTACCAGGTGGGTCAAAAGGTGTGGGTACTGGTCCCCGTACCACAAAACAAGCTTCAGGCGGCCTGGGAGGGTCCATACCTCGTGCACGAGCAGCTCAATGCCGTCACCTACCTGGTCACCCTGGACCACGCCCGTGGAAGGAGGAAGGCCTTCCATGTGAACATGATGAAGGCCCATCATGAGCGGGAGGCTTATGCTCACCCAGTGTGCAACCTTCCAGAGGAAGGAGAGGCAGAAACCCTCCTCGATCTGCTCACCCAAGCCAAGGCGGGTGGATCCATCGAGGATGTGGGGGTTGGCCACCAGCTCTCGGAGGACCAACGTTCCCAGCTGTGGGCCACCCTACACCCCTTCCGGGAGCTGTTCAGCAGCCTGCCCGGAAGGACTGAGGCAGCAGTCCATGACGTGGACACTGGTAACCACCCCCCAATCCGGCGTTCAGCATATCGGGTCTCTCTTGAGGTGCAGCAGCAGATGCGCCAAGAGATAGACGAGATGCTGAGGCTGGGGGTGATCCAAGCGTCCAACAGCGCGTGGGCTTCGCCTGTAGTCCTCGTCCCTAAAAAGGACCGAACTACGCGGTTCTGCGTGGACTGCAGGGGGCTCAACGCTGTGTCGGTCACCGATGCGTACCCAATGCCGCGCATCGATGACCTGCTCGACCAGCTGGCCGGGGCCAAGTACCTGACCATCATGGATCTGAGCAGGGGGTATTGGCAGATTCCCCTGACCCCTAGGGCACGGGAACGCTCTGCCTTTATCACCCCATTCGGACTGTACGAGTCCACGGTGATGCCCTTCGGCATGAAGAATGCCCCTGCCACTTTTCAGCGGATGGTCAACACGCTGCTCGAGGGACTGGAAGGGTATGCGACCGCGTACCTGGATGACATTGCCATCTTCAGTCCCACCTGGGAGGATCACCTAGAGCACCTGGCGCAGGTGCTCGGGCGGATCCAGCGAGCAGGCTTGACCATTAAGCCGGAAAAATGCCAGCTGGGTATGAGTGAGGTCCACTACCTGGGACACCGGGTAGGTGGGGGAGCTCTGAAGCCAGAGCCCGGGAAGGTGGATGCCATCGCATCCTGGTCCACCCCCAGGACCAAGAAGCAGGTGATGTCCTTTTTGGGTACTGCTGGGTACTATAGGAGGTTTGTTCCGCACTATAGTGCCCTGGCCAAGCCCCTAACGGACCTCACCAAGAAAAGGCTGCCCGTCGCAGTCGACTAGGACAGTCGCCTGCGAGACAGCTTTCCAGGCGCTCAAGACCGCCCTTTCTAGTTCTCCTGTACTACAGGCAGCCGACTTCACGCGGCCATTCTTAGTGCAGACCGACGCCAGCGACTTCGGCCTCGGTGCTGTGCTCAGCCAGGTTGACACTACGGGCCATGAACACCCCATTTTGTACCTGAGCAGGAAGCTCCTGCCGAGGGAAGTGGCCTATTCCACGATGGAGAAGGAATGTCTGGCAATTGTGTGGGCCCTGCAGCGTCTGCAGCCATACTTGTACGGACGCCAATTCACCATGGAAACAGACCACAACCCCCTCAGCTGGTTACACACGGTCTCTGGGACGAATGGGAGGTTGCTACACTGGAGCCTCGCTCTCCAACAGTACCATTTCACCATTCGCCACAAAAAGGGCAGTGACCATGGTAACGCTGATGGGTTGTCCCGGCAAGGAGAGGGTGCGGTAGGGCGCACGGGGGAACACAGGAATGTGATACCCCTAGCGCCCTCAAAAGCAGGGAGGTGTAAGGAAAAGGTTGTCGCCATTTTGTATAGGGCCTGTACCAGCCTCCATTTTGTCAGTTCACACAGCCACAGACTTTTAGCTACACATTGCCTATTAGCATATCCAGTACGACAGGTTTTGATGCCCACTAGGAATCAATAGGCCTTTACATGCTAATTAGTCTAGGCCAGTGACTGAATGAGATGTTCAGTCGTATGGTAAATAGCCCAAGCTCAGGCATTGTTTCCTGTTCCATATGAATTGCAGGCCAATTAATATGCGTGCTTCAAAGCAATGGGGATGGGCCTAGCAGGTCTAAAAAAACTAGCCATGACCAGGCTGCTGGTCTCATTCCATTTCTCACACAGAAGCCAAGAAGATGGTCTAGGAAAGACCAAGGGACTATTCAGGAACTGAAGACTGTACCTGGGAATGGCAGAGCCAAGGCCTTCCCAAGACCATAATAACCGGTAATATTGATCCATAGCATATACCTTTTAGCCTTGTACATTATTGTTGTATTTTTACTCTGACTGCCATTCCATTGTAATTACGTGGTATAGCTTTACTGTAATTTTTGTAATTATCTAGTGCGCCCTTAAGGCAAATTAAACCATAAAATTAATCTTGGGCTGATGCTTTTACTCTGATCACGAATCTTAGAATACCCAGTGGGTAGCAGGACACCTTCCCCGGCGGCCATTTGCTCTAGGTGCAGTTCTCTTACTGACCTGAGAGACAAAGGGGGGCGCCGGAGAGCTGTACCTGTGGAGTTACGTCCCATTGGTGACGTGGGAGGAAAGGGATCGTCCGTCACATTTGGTAGCGGCGGTGGTATCAGAAGCTGTGATACCCGGGCTACCGTGTGGCGGCCGGCTGAGTTCCTCACAACGGTCATTAGTTCTGACAGGACTGCCGTGCCATGCTTCACTCCCAGTGACTCTATCTTCGGCCACCCCTCCTGCATCCACCATCTTCCACCCAATGGGCCGTGCCTTACACTGCATTGCGCCCTCCTTACATACACACCATCCATTTCAGCTTGGATCCTGGCTGCAGGGTACATCCTCCTTCGGACCAACACTTTTGAGGGCTGGACATATTTTTGTGCTCTCAGGTGCTGTCTATGCCCATGATAGGCAGTTCTTCTCTATGTCTTCACTGTCTCTGTCGCCATCTTCGAATACATGCTTCTGGCCACCATCTTGGGCCTCACGTATTATGGCTGTCTTCCATCGGAACCACAGGTATTCCTTACCCTACTTTCTTTGTGCGAGTAGCTGGCATTCTGCCAACTATGTCAAGTATAAGGTGCCTGAGCGAGGTAGTCGTGGGTGAACTGCAGATTCTACTCACTCTGGTACTCTACAGATTAATTGTGTCCCAGTCCCGGTGTGCTGCGGTGTGAGGGGTGCATCACATTTGTGGCCCATAGGCTTCCACTGGCTCCAGGATTTCATCTTCCAGAGCCTTCACAGCACACAATCCAGGAGACACTGAATTAGTTAAAGCAGTAAAACTTTTACTTGGCAGTTTATGCTCATTGCAATATCGCATGTAGGATAGGGCCCAATGGGTTACAGTCTTCCCCACATGTATCGGACACAATTTCAGATCTAACTATCGGTACAGGTAGAGCATCACTCTTGCTAACTCCTCTAGCACTAGGAATTTGTCTCCACCACAAACAGTGCACCCTGATTGCATTACCTCCTGCCTTTAAGAGTTTGAATCCATCTTTCCCTGAAGCTTCAAAGGCTTAGTGCGCCCAATGTTAGAACTCTCCTGTTAGGTTTTTTCTATCTTGCTGGTCACATGACCTTTTTTGCCTATTTAATCCTGCTCCGCCCTTCTGGCTTTGCTGGACTTCATTGTAATGTCTACTCTTAAGCTAGCCAAGTGCTTTGTTACCTTACTCAAATAGTTTTGCTTGGTCTTCGGACCTCTATGTTCTATGTTGTTTGTTTGTTTTTACTGCTACAACTTCTGTTAAGAGGTGTCCATCTTTTCTCCCAGTCCCTAGTTCTTGTAGGGATCCCTTCCTCGCATCTATAGTTCTTCGTACAGACTAGTTGAGGACTTTAGCGGGTCTGATCGCAGGATCAGGTTCCTCGTTACATCGTAGGGATCTAGCTTAGTTCTAGCGTTGGGACAGATATCCCTTTCTTCCTTAGTGCTTGTAGCAGAACATAACAGTAAGTCCAGCCCAAAAAAATATCTCTAAGGGAAGATTTCCAGTTTCCATTATGATGTCGGTTCAGGAATTGGCTCAGCGCCTGCATGGACTCTCTCTGGAGGTGGCCGAGCTCCAGCAACACGTGAGTAGCTGTTCTGGAGCACATTTCGTGGAGCCAAAGGTACGTTTGCCTGATTTATTTTTTGGTGAACAACAAGATTTTTTTTCTTTTAAAAATGCTTGTTTATTGTATTTTCATTTGAGACCCATATCCTCTGGTGATGAATCGCAGCGCATAGGGTTCATATTGTCACTTTTGCGCAAAGAACCTCAGGAATGAGCCTTTTCTCTGCAACCTAGTGATCCATGCTTTAGATCAGTGGATAGTTTTTTTCTGCTTTGGGGTTATTGTATGATGATCCTGATTGTGTCTCATCAGCTGAGACAGAATTGAGACGTTTGAGGCAGGGATCAGGTAATGTGGAAAAATATTGTACTCACTTCCGTCGGTGGTCTACTCAGGTGGGGTGGAACGATTCAGTTTTGAAAAATTTGTTTCTTGCAGGGCTAGGTGAAAGGGTTAAAGATTTGCTGATTGCTTATCCCATACCTGGTAACTTGCAGGAGGCTATGCAATTAGCTATACGGGTGGATAGGAGACTGCGTACAAGGGTTAATGAGAGTAAATCCTCTGCCATGTCAGCTCCAAGTCTTGAGGGGGTCTGTACTGACATTGGAGAGCCGATGGAGATTGGAGCGATGGCACCCCGCTCTCAGGAAAAAGACCGCAGGTTTCCTGAAGGTTTGTGCTTTTATTGTGGCAAATCTGACCATTTCATTAAGAACTGTGTGCTTCGTATGAACAAAGAAAAAAAAAAGGTCAGTTTCGCCCGTATAGCCTGTTTAAACACTAAGGGTGTCTTTCTTTCTGCCTCTACTGCTGCTCAGGAAGAATTAATGGAATTTCGGGTATTTGTCGATTGTAGTTCTACTCTGAATGTGATTGATGGGTGATTCTTGGAAAAACTTAAATTAAAACCCAAACCTTTGTCATCCCCTATTGCCGTGGTTTCTGTTGATGGCTCTCCTTTGAAGAATGTTACTCACAAGGTCTGTGAATTTCCCCTCACTATTAATGGTGTTCACCAAGAGAATTTGGATTTGGTAGTATTGAATAATTTGCCTTCTCCGGTGGTTTTGGGGTTACCCTGGTTAAAATTGCACAATCCTGTTCTTGATTGGTCTACCAATGAAATTACGTCCTGGAGCCCTAAGTGTTATGACAAATGTTGTAACGGGCGTATTGCTGCTGTGGATAAAGGAGAACTACCTGTACCTATTCAGGATTTTTGGAAAGTTTTTTCTGAGAAGGAATCGCAGATTTTACCTCCCCACAGAGACTATGATTGTACTATTGAATTTGTCCCTGGAGCGACTCTTCCTAAAAGTCGTTTATTTAATCTTACTATTCCTGAGAGTAAGGCTTTGGAGGAATACATACAGACAAGATTGGCCTCCGGTCACATTAGGCCTTCCAAGTCTCCTATGGCTGTTGGATTTTTTTTTGTTAAAAAGAAGGACGGCAGTTTACGTCCTTGTCTGGACTTTCGTGAGATTAATAAAATTACTGTACGCAATCCTTACCCACTGCCATTGATTCCTGATTTGTTTAACCAGTTAGCGGAGACCAAGTGGTTCTCTAAAATTGATCTTCGGGGGCATACAATTTGTTGCGCATGAAGGATGGTGACGAATGGAAGACTGCTTTTAACACTCCGTGGGTCATTTTGAGAATCTGGTTATGCCTTTTGACCTTACCAATGCTCCTGCATTTTTTCAGAATCTTATTAATGACATCCTTAGACCTTTGTTCGGCAAAAATGTGGTTGTGTATTTGGATGACATTTTGATTTATTCGCCGGATCTGGAGTCTCATTGGCGGAGCGTTCGTGAGGTATTACAGTTATTGATTGACAATTCGCTTTTTGCTAAGCTGGAGAAATGTGAGTTCGCTGTACAGAGAATTAGTTTTTTGGGCTACATTATCTCCAGCGAAGGTTTTGAGATGGACCCGGTGAAAGTTCAAGCTGTGCAGGAATTGCCTAGGCCTATTGGTTTGAAATCGTTACAGAGGTTTTTGGGTTTCGCCAATTATTATAGAAAATTCATTAAAAAATTTTCTATTATTGTCAAATCACTGACCGATCTCACCAGGAAAGGTGCTAATGCGGTTCAGTGGACTACTGAGGCCATTGAAGCTTTTGTGTTTCTAAAGGAGAGGTTCAGCTCTGCTCCCATCCTTATGCAGCCTGATGTGACTAAACCGTTTTTGGTTGAGGTTGATGCTTCTCCTGTGGGGGTTGGCGCGGTGTCGTCTCAGGAAAACAGGGATGGAGTACATCCCTGTGCCTTTTTTTCAAAAAAATTTTCTGAGACTGAACTGAATTACGATATTGGTAATAGGGAATTGTTGGCTATTAAACTCGCATTTGAACACTGGCGTCATCTCTTGGAAGGTGCTGAATTTCCCGTTCAGGTTTTCACTGATCATTAGTGTTGAGCGATACGATAATGCAAATATCGGCTATCGGCCGATATTAGCTCTATCGGCCTTTCGATAATTCGTTTCGATATTTTCGTCTTATCGAATACCGGAATCGGATTTGTCACTGTCACTGTGAGTGTCCGTCGGTCGGGTCTGTCAGGAGTCAGCGGCACTTACCTGGCAGAAGATCTCCGGCGGTCACGTCCTGGACTGCTTGATGGCCGCCATTATCTTCTCCCTGGCGGTCACATGCAGTTTTTCGCGATAACTGCAGTGACTGCAGGGTAATCCCGGCCGTAAAGCAGTCAGTCCGATGACGTCACCGCCGGGGAAGCAGGTAATCAGCTGTGCTGCGCCGGGATGACAGGCTCTGCCTGTCATTCTGATGTAGCAGAGCTGGATCGTCGTGGGACACTCGTTACTATGGACTGCGTCGGTCAGGTGGTATACTTTTTTTTTTTTTTTTTTTCATTTTTTTACAGGAGATCGATGGCGTCGCAGGATGAGACAGTAATAAAAGAAATGAAAACTGTGTTTTTTTTTTTTTTATTAAAATAAAAAACTTTTTTAGGAACATTCACCCGTCCGGGTACATAAACAAGTTAACTATTTACATACAGGGACCCTGTCCGGGTTATTTAGACTTCTTTGGCTGGCCTCTTCCAGGTACCACCTGGTACTCTTCTTGAGATTGCCAAACATCCGAGGCACCAAGGACCACCAGGACCTGATGACGTCGTGTGGCCTGTACAGTGACGTCGTGACCCGCTATCTGGGTCTGTGTGGCCACCTCTTTCATCTCCCTCCGGGTCTGGAGCCCTATGTCCCGGACTGTACGAACCCCAGGGTGCCTAACAGGCGCCGGGTACGGGCCAGCTATACTTATCATGTCCATAGCTGGGGCTGCTGAGGAGACCACTGAGGGAGGCTGGGGAGATTTACGGCATGGGGTGGGCACTTTTGCAGAGGCCTGGATGTGGGAGGCTGAAGGCTTCGAGGGTCTCACAGGTTCCTGACACACTGGGGAGTAGGGGTCGCACCTGGTAACATTTAGGGCATACCACCCATTGTAACCCCAGTGTCGGGTGTAAGTCACCAAGTCTCCTGGCAACAGGTCCCTCCCCGGGTGTCCTTCTGGGAGGTGAGCCTCCACGTCCCGCCGGGTCACAAAGACTTCTAAATAAAGTCCAGGCTCCTTGATGAATCCCCAACCACCTTTCAATTTAAAGTTCCGTACTGCACCCTTACGCCGCGGCTCACTCAGGGTTCCTTTATCCTTTCTCATCCGGTCCTTATCTGCCCGGTCCTTCTCCAGGTGACGTTGGCGAAGTTTTAGGGTTTCTCGCTGCTCCCTTTGTCGCTCTGCTTCCCGCTCCCAACGTCTCCACTCTTCCTCCTGACGCCGGTTGTAATTCTCCTCCACCAGTTGCTCCATGTCTCCACCACTCCACTGCAGCTTACAGTATCCGGTTTGCGGCAGCTCTCCTGTCGCCCCCCAGTCCTGGCGGCGCTCCCCTGCGGAGGAAGCAGACGGCTCTAAATCAGATGACAGTCGGGGCTCCGGTACAGACAGGTAGTGCTCTGGTGCCTGCGCGGCCTCCTCCATGAGGACGGGTGTCGCTTCTTCTGTCTCAGCGACGGGGGCAGACAGCGGGATCTGGGGTGCTGCTGACGGTGCTGCGGTTTTTGCAGGAACGGGTGCCTCCACTGCGACAACGTCAATCGGATCACATTGCAAGGACTCCTCTACTAGAACGGGTGCCTCACCTTCCGGTACAGACACTTCAGGTAAGAGGGATTGGCGCCGCTCCAAGTTTATTTTTAGGGCACGCCAGCTGGCTTCCATCCTGGCGACCTCCTCCCGGTGCCGGGCCAGGCCTCTTAGGGTATCCGCCGCTTCTTGCAGCGTAGGAGGGTTTACAGGCCGGGTGCCCAACGGTGATTCTGTGGCGATCGGGTCGCTTCCGTGGGGGGAGAGCTCTGACTGCTCCATCCCTTCCCACTTCTGCTCGTCGTGTCCATTAGCCATCTCTGCCAAGTCACATGTGTCATATCTGGAGAGGGCCCCTCTTTTGTAGGGAGGCGGGACCTTCGTGTTAGTTTCCGCCCACTGAGGAGGATGAGGAGGCGGAACTCCAGAGCTGTGGGGCACGATGTTACATTGCAGTACCATTTACAGTGGGCGGCCATCGTTTTCACGCCACTGAGTGAGTGACACCCACGAAGAGCACGCCCTTCTTCTTCACCAGTGCCTCGTCGTGACGCAGATATGGTGGAAAAATGGCAAATACATTCTCTGATGATTTTAGCAATTCTCAAGCACAAAACCAGTGCAATTCAGGCACACAGGACTCGCTTATAGCGAGCTACAGAATCCTGTTCGTGACGCCCAAGTTGAGTCGCACAGAGCCAGAGGTTTTCGGGGTACTCGGCACCGAGCCCGTCGACTTCTATGGGGTATGTCACGTCTTTACCCGGCAATTGAATTAGAGTCGATTTTACTATGTAGAAGTGTATAAACTATAAATATATGTATATATATGTCACAATGACATGTATATATATATTATATATATGTATTCTATGTGTGTATATTTTGTGTTTACAACGAAAGAAAGGGTTTTTTTTGTTGCGATATTTTGTTCCCATAGACTTACATGGGACTTCCGTTATCGAAATCGGATATCGACGATATTTAGTGCTATCGGCGATACAATTTCGATACATATTTTTAGATATCGAGCAATATCGCTCAACACTACTGATCATAAAAATCTGATCTATCTTGATTCTGCCAAACGCTTGAATGCCCGTCAGGCTAGGTGGGCACTGTTTTTCTTGCAGTTTAATTTTTCCGTTACTTACATCCCAGGTACTAAGAATGTTAAAGCTGATGCTTTGTCTCGCAGCTTTTCTCCCATGGTCGGTGCTGAGGAGGAGGAGAACATTTTACAAGAAGGGGTTGTGATTGCTGCTTTGGACTCTGTGTTGGAAGATGAGATTCTTAAAGCACAGAAGAATGCCCCATCTAACACTCCCCATGGGAGGTTGTTTGTGCCGGGTACCTTTAGGAGAGATTTGTTTGTTGAGTGTCATGAGTCTCGGTTGGCAGGTCATCCTGGAATCTCTGAGACCAAGAGACTTGTGGGTCGCAGTTTTTGGTGGCCTGGATGGCAGAAGGAAGTCATTAAGTGGGTGCGTCAATGTACTGTGTGTGCTAGATCTAAGTCTTCACATACTCCTGCTGTGGGGTTGCTTTGCCCTCTGGAGGTTTCTAGTGCACCTTGGACACATTTGGCTATGGATTTTATTACAGACCTTCCCCCCTCTGAGGGTTTCACTGTCATCTGGGTGGTCGTGGACCGTTTTAGCAAGATGTGTCACTTGGTTCCTTTCATCAAACTGCCCTTCGCTAAGACTCTCGCTAAGGCCTTTGTCAAGGAAATTGTCAGACTACATGGCGTTCCTACTGACATTGTTTCTGATAGGGGACCTCAGTTCGTGGCTCGTTTTTGACGCGCCTTTTGTGACAGGTTGGTGTTCATTTGTCGTTTTCATCCGGATATCATCCTGAGTCTGATGGTCAGACAGAAAGGAAAAACCAGGATGTTGAGCAGTTCTTGTGTTGTTTTGTGGCAGACAATCAAGAGGGGTGGTCTGAGATTCTGCCACTTGCTGAATTTGCTCTTAACAACCATACTTCCTCTTCTGCTGGTTGTTCGCCTTTTTTTTGTTGTACTGGGAGACATCCGTCGTTTGGGTCATTCTCCAAATTGGTATCGGCCGTGCCTGAAGAGGAGAATTTTTCTGGTGATTTGGAGAGAGTTTGGACGGATGTGCGTGTTAATCTTCAGGAGGCTAACAGAAAATCTAAAAGGTACTTTGATAGGAAATGGCAAGAGGTTTTGTTGGCTATTGGTGACATGGTTTGGTTGTCCTCTAAAAATCTGCGGTTGAGGATTCCTTCTAAAAAATTGGGTCCCAAGTTTGTAGGGCCCTTTAAGGTGCTTCAGGTTGTTAACCAATCTGCTGTTAGATTGGAGCTTCCTACCTCCTGGAAGATTAATCCGGTGTTTCATGTTTCTCCATTGAAAAGAGCTGATGTGTCGGATGGAGACGCCTCTGCCACTGTTCCCCCGGTGGTGAAGGACGGGGAATATGAAATTTCCCGCATCCTAAATTCTAGAAGGTACAGAGGGAGTTTGCAGTATCTCGTCGCTTGGAAGGGTTTCGGACCCGAGGATAACTCATGGGTGGGGGCGGAGGATGTTTCTGCGTCCAGAGTTGTCAGAGTGTTTCACAAAAGGTTTCTGGATAAGCCTTGGCCTAGGGGATCCGGAGGATCCTCTTAGAAGGGGGGATACTGTTAGAACTCTCCTGTTAGGTTTTTTCTATCTTGCTGGTCACATGACCATTTTTGCCTATTTAATCCTGCTCTGCCCTTCTGGCTTTGCTGGACTTCATTGTAATTTCTACTCTTAAGCTAGCCAGGTGCTTTGTTACCTTACTCAAATAGTTTTGCTTGGTCTTCGGACCTCTATGTTCTATGTTGTTTGTTTGTCTTTTACTGCTACAACTTCTGTTAGGAGGTGTCCATCTTTTCTCCCAGTCCCTAGTTCTTGTAGGGATCCCTTCTTCGCATCTATAGGTCTTCGTACAGACTAGTTGAGGACTTTAGCGGGTCTGATCACAGGATCAGGTTCCCCGTTACATCATAGGGATCTAGCTTAGTTCTATCGTTGGGACAGATATCCCTTTCTTCCTTAGGCCCTTCATGGACACTGACGCTGGGTTTTTCGATCCGGATTGCGTCCCCTGCTATGTCTCCTGTTATGTTTCGGTAACTGAGGAGAAATAGCAAAAAATAGCAAAAGCGGTAATACACCAGAGAGGCTGGAACCTATTGGATTGCAGTAACCTGAACTAACCTAACCACACAACTAGAAGTAGCCGTGGAGCGTTCCTACGGTGATCCTAGACGCCTCGTCACAGCCTGAGAGATAACTACACCTAAAGGCAGAAAGATGAAAGCTATCTGCCCCGGAGCAGATCCCCAAAGAAAATAGGAAACCTGTTATGAATGTGCTAAAAATGGTTTCTGAGCAGAGGCTCCCTATGGTGGTTACTGACAGTACTGAACCTTTCAGCGAGGAGTGGCAATCAGGGATCACGGACTAGTCTGATATAAGGGAGGTTCCCTCCCATGATGGTTGCCGGTGATCAATTGTTCTTGTCTCAATTGTGGTTCCTGGTTCATTTGGAAGCTTGCTGAGTCTTGCCGGCATCTTCTGCTATCAGATAAGAAATTTTCTGCTTTTATTTTTGTGCTTGTTTTTTGCATTGTTCCCTGCACTTCTGTGGAGGTCAGCCAGGTCCCCTCCGGGGGCTTGTGCTCCTCTCAGTTTATCGGGAGCCACTGTTGTTTGTTCATTTGCTTTTTCCTGTTTTTTTCAGTGGCTACGGCTTAGTTTTGTTACACCAGAGAACTGATTTAGGTGGTAGAGGTCGTGTGATCTCAGGTGTTTTTGCAATCAGTAGAGCTGGTATTTTTTAGGGGTTTTTTTGGATTGCAGTGAGTATCCTTTCCTGTACTTTTCTGTCTAGACAGATTGGGCCCCAGCGTTTGCTCATTCTATTTTCTGTCTGTGTCCGTGTTTCTTCTTGTCTAACCACCATTACATGTTTGGGGTCTTCCTATTTTCTTTGGGGATCTGCTCCGGGGCAGATAGCTTTCATCTTTCTGCCTTTAGGTGTAGTTATCTCTCAGGCTGTGACGAGGCTTCTAGGATCAACGTAGGAACGCTCCACGGCTACCTCTAGTTGTGTGGTTGGTTCAGGTTACTGCAATCCAATAGGTTCCAGCCTCTCTGGTGTATTGCCGTTTTTGCTTACTCTCCTCAGCTACCAAAACATAACAGAAGCCCCCAAACATGTAATGGCGGTTAGACAAGAAGAAAGCATGGACACAGACAGAAAATAGAATGAACAAGCGCTGGGGCCCAATCTGTCTAGACAGAAAAGTACAGGAAAGAATTCTGACTGCAATCCAACAAAACCCTAAAAAAATACCAACACTTCTGATTGCAAAAAACCTGAGATCACACGATCTCATCCACCTAAATCAGATCTCTGGTGTAATAAAACGCTATACAGCAAATAAAAAGTAACAAAGGAGCAATACAAAAGTGCAGACACAAACGGAGCACAATTGCAGCGCCCGACCCCCAAAGGGGACAGGCAGCAGTCCAATGCAAGCAGAGAAAATCAAACAGAGGAAAAAAAAAACAGCAAACACTTATCTGAAGGAGAGCAGGAAACTAGCAGTGCTTCAAGCAAGACCAGAAGGAACAATTGATAACTGGCAAGGCTGCTGGAAACTCAGGCCACTTATATCCTACCATTCAGCGCCAGCTGAAAGCCATTCAGTAATCAGTTCATTACTCTCAGCAACCACCGGAGGGAGCCCCAGCTCAGAAGCCGCCTCCAGCATATTCACAACAGTCTCCTTGAACAGGTCTGCTGACCCCTTCACCTTTCCGCTAGTCTCGACTTGCTCAACTGCCTCTTGATCAGCAACAGCCATCATAGCCAGATCTCTCATAAGCTTCTTCCTCCGCTCGCGCTTCTGAGAAAATGGGGCTGGTTGCTCATTTCCTATGGGCTTCCTGTAGGTTTGGCTTTGCTTCTTCCTTGACCGAAGTTCTGACTCTCATAAGCTTTTTCCTCCACTCACGCTTCAGAGAAAATGGAGCTGGTTGCTTGCATTTTCCTTGGCCGACGTTCTGCTGCGACTGCCGTGCCATACTTCACTCCCTGTAACTCTGTCTTCGGTCACACAACCTGCATCCACCATCTTCCACCTGATGGGCTGCACCTTACACTGTACCGCACCCTCCTTATGTACACACCTCCCACTCCAGGTTGGATCCTGGCTGCAAGGTATATCCTTTTTTGGACCAATACTTTTAAGGGCTGGACATATTTTTGTACTATCGGGTGCCATCTATGCCGATGATAGGCAGTTCTTTTCTATGTCTTCACTGTCTCTGTTGCCATCTTGGAATTCATGCTTCTGGCCACCATATTGGGCCTCACGTAATATGGCTCTCTTTCATCGGAACCACAGGTATTGCTTACTCCGCTTTGTTTGCACGAGTAACTGGCATTCTGCCAACTACATCAAATGTAAGGTGCCTGAGCAAGGTAGTCATGGGTGAACTGCTTCTTCTGCTCGCTCTGGCACCCTACAGATAAATTGTGTCCCAGTCCTGGTGTGCTGCTCTGTGTGGGGTGCATCACATTTACTTGTGGCCTATAGGCCTCTACTGGCTTCACCCTTTCACCTTCCAGAACATTCACAGCACACAATCCAGAAGACACTGAATTAGTTAAAGCAGTCAAACTTTTACATGGAAGTTTACGGTCATTACAATGTCGCATGTAGGATAGGGCCCAATGGGTTACAGTCTTTCCCACCCATATTGGACACAATTTCAGCCCTAATTCTCTATATGGGTAGAGAATACCTCTTGCTAACTCCTCTAGCACTAGGTATTCGTCTCCACCATAAGCAGTGCACCAGATTCAATTACCTCCCGCCTCTGAGAGTTTGAGTCCATCTTTCCCTGCAGCTCCGCAGGCTTAGTGCATCCAAGAGACCTAACATCCATCTTAAGGTTCCCAGGCCAATAGATATAGGAAAGATGTGTATCTTATGTCTTTCCACAACAATTAAGGAATCTGCTTCCCTGACCTTTTAGGGTCATCACAACACAATACCAGACCCCATCAGAGGGTAATAAAACTTTCACTCCTTATCTATGAACTAGTCATATTTATGTTCATCCTTCTGCCATAATGACAGTTCTGCTTCACGTCACCTGTCTTACCTATTGCATTATTCCTGTGTCCTCTTGTGTATAAATATGTGATTCTTCAGTTTTTGTTTTAGTCTTTGCCTGATGAAGAGACCTGCGTAGTCTCGAAAGCTTGCAATTTGTTACCATCTTTTCAGTTAGCCATTAAAAGGTATCAACCACTGAGGACTCTCAAGTCTAAATATTTTTCAGGCCAATAGACGAATTCGCTCTGAAGTTCCATGGCAATCCAGTGCTGCGAGTAGGCTCATATTGTCCCTAGATGCCTACGGCTTATGACCGCTGCTATCACTTCACCACACTTTCCCTAACTGAGCACTACTTCCCGTTCCACACATTAACCAGAAATTCCCAAACCTCCTTCCCACAATGGGCTGACCTTAACTTTCACACTGTCTCTGTGACTGTGTTGCTGGGCAGACTTCATCTTTCACTTACATTCTAGACAGTGACATCTTGTGACTGTTAGTAACAGTTGTTATCACAAGGAAACATATCAGGAACAAAATATTATTCACATTCTATACCACAGCAGCATTGATGTCTCCAGGGGGGAACACAGCAGCTGGTCCATCTCCTTACAAGAGGACTGGACAAGTGCTGGAAACTGGAGAAGAACGCGATCGCTAAGATATTAACACACACTATATTATGTAGAAGGTTAGACAGAATTAGGAAAAAAATAGACGGAAGTGCTTTTTTAATTCCTTCACCCTGAAGCCTGTTTTCACCATCTTGACCAGGCCAATTTTTTTTTAATTCTGAGCAGTGTCACTTTATGAGGTAATAACTCTAAAGCGCTTCAATGGATCCCACTGATTCTTAGATTGTTTTTTTAAGACATATTGTACTTCATGATAGTCAGCGTCAGACTGGAGCACCTTGGGCCCACCAGAGAAAATCATTCTTAGGGCCCACTATGTAGCTACATAGAAATAAATACAAGACCACCAATTGTGTGGTAAAACGCACTAATATCAGGGTATATTATAAGGTAGTACACGTCTTAATTATGTAGCACGGATTGGGGTAGCCCCCTCATAGAATATAAAGTAGCCCCCCTTATAGGGTATAATACAGCACCCCACAAAATATAATGCAACTCCCTCATAAGTTATAATGCAGGCCCCCATAGAATATAATGTAGCCCCCTCATAGGGTATAATGCATCACCCTCAAAGAGTATAATGCAGCCTCCTCAAAGGGTATAATGCAGCCCCACTCCACCATTGTCCTCATCACCACCACCATCATTGCCTCCTCCCCCACTACCATTGTCCTTTACACCACAACCATCATTGCTTTCTCCCCCAACTCCCCCATCATTGCCCATTCCAACACCTCCATCATTGCCTCCCCCACCACCATCATCGCCTGCTCACCACTATCATCATTGCCTTCCCCTTACCACCATCATTGCCTCCCATCATCATCATTGCCTCCTCACCACCATCATTGCCTCCCCATCAACATCATTGCATCCTCCCCATCATCATAATTGCCTCCTCACCATCATCATCATTGCCTCCTCCCCATCAATATCATTGACTCCCCATCATTATCATTGCCTCCCCATTATCAGCATTTCCTCCCCATCATCATCATTGCCTCCCCATCATCATCATTGCCTCCCTATTATCAGCATTGCCTCCCCATCATCATCATTCCCTCCCCATCATCATCATTGCCTCCCCATTATCAGCATTGCCTCCCCATCATCATCATTGCCTTCCTATTATCATCATTGCCTCCCCATCATCATCACACATACAGCACCACACAGACAGCACCGCAGCACTCTCTCACATACACACACACACACACACAAAGCACCGCACTACATACACACACGCAGGCAGACAAACACACACACTCACCTATCTGCACCGTGCCCAGCAGCTTCCTCTCTGAAACAGCCGCGCTGTGTCAGACAGGAAGTGCTGGGCTGGCAAGCAGGAAGGAGGACAGTATCGGATCCCTGCAGCTCTGCTCCGGTCCCAAGCTGCAGGGATCGCAATTAGGGTTCGCCCCCTTTAGGGGCCCACCTCCGGGGCCCCAATTCAGCAGCGCCAGCGGGCAGTGTTAAACGCAGCATGTGGCTATCGCTGCCCGCTATTAAAGAGGAATAGTATTCACTCCTCTCCACTCCCATGGGGGCATGGTGAAGCGTGAATATTCATTTCTCTTTAGCAGCGGGGACAGGCTCCTGTCTCCAGCTGCTGCTCCTGGCACCAAGAGGGCCCCCCTTGACTCAGGGGCCCCATAGCAGCTGGGTGTGCCACTATTAGCGACACGCCACTGGCTGGGGGCCCCTGGAGCAGTGGGGGCCGTAGGCAGCTGCTGGCCAATATGCCAGCAGCTGTCAGAGCCTGGGGCCACTGGAGAATCCTCCAGTTCTCCGGTGGGCCAGTCCGACCCTGATGATAGTAGTAAAAAGATGTTTGATATGACTTTCAGTATTTGTGAAAATCGGAAATTTGGCAAAAATTTTGCAATTTTTAAACTCTTAATTTTTATGTCCTTAACCCCTTAGTGACAGCCAATTTGGTACTAAATGACCAAGCCAACTTTTAAAATTCTGACCACTGTTATTTTATGAGGTTATAGCTCTGGAACGCTTCAACAGATCCCACTGATTCTGAGACTGTTTTTTTCGTGACATATTGTACTTCATGTTAGTCGTTAAATTTCTTTGATATGACTTGCATTTATTTATGAAAAAAAACGGACGTTTGGCAAAATTTTTTAAAATTTTGCAATTTTCAAACTTTTAATTTTTCTGGCCTTAAATCAGAGTCATATCGCACAAAATAGTTAATAAATAACATTTCTTACATGTCTATTTTACATCAGCACAATTTTGGAAACATATTTTTTTTGTTAGGACTTTATAAGGGTTAAAAGTTGACCAGCGATTTCTCATTTTTCCAACAAAATTTAGAAAACCATTTTTTTTAGGGACCACATTTGAAGTGAGTTTGTGGCTGACACTGCTGAACCTACAGCCAGGCATGGTAGTGTGACATTGGCCAGAACCTGGTGGCGGCTCTGAGGTGAGGAGAGGTCACACAAGTACCATGCCTGGCCCATGTGCTTAACCTCGTTGTTCAACGGTTTCTCAAAAGCTACCTGGAGCTGCAGGATCTGTTTGTGAAAGTATGCCGCCTGTGTGCCCATTTTAGAAAGTCAGCTACAGCTTCCGCCGCCCTTGCCATGCTCCAGCAGCGTTTTCAGCTTTCAGCTCACTGACTGGTTTGTGTGATGTCCCCATGCGTTGGAACTCTACACTGCATATGTTGGAAAGGATTTGTGAGCAGATGGGAGCAGTTGTTGACTATTAGCATCAACAAGGCCGTCTGTATTCAGTTCAGACTCCCCACATAAGACCTCAAGACATATGTACCATCCTACAAAATTTGAGGAGTCCACCAAGATGGTGAGCGGCAATGACACCATAATTAACTTCACCATTCTGCTTCTCTTTATTCTGAAAAGCTCTCTGCTCACAATGAAAGAGAATGCATTGCAGGTGGAGCATGATGTGATAGAGCAAGGAACCATACAGCGTGATTACACGCATCCCAGCCTCATGTGATCTCAACTTGAATTGGTTGACAAGGAGGAAAAGGAGAAGGAGGAAGAACAGGAGCTACTTTCATGCGCTATAGACTGTACTACAAACACAACTGTCATACTGTCTGTTCAGCATGGATGGCCTGAGTACAGGGAGGAAGAGGAGGAGGACAGCATGGTCAGATGTCCTCTTGATGAGGACACAGAAGTCTTGCCTGTTAGCAGTCTTGCATGCATGGCTGAGTTTATGTTACGCTGCCTTTCCTGTGATCCTCGCTTTCTCAAAATTTTGGGTAACAGTCATTACTGGTTGGTAACTCTTATAGATGCATGCTACAAGGAGAACTTTCAATCTCTTCTTCCAGAGGCAGACAAGTGTACTAAAATGGTGCAGTACCACAGGGCTTTTGTTGTGGAAATATTAAAAAAATTCCCATCTGAAAACGCTGGCGGCATAGGTCACAGTTCGTTGGACAACCAAGGAGTACAGGCGAGGGAGGCACAACTCCAATTCAGCAGAGGCAAGGGAACACTGGCAAAGTTCTGGGTGAGGTTTCTCAGACCCTCCCATTCCACTGGCCCAGTGGCGCGGGGTACTCTCACAATGAGTGCAAAGTTTTGGAAGATGCTGAGGGAGTACCTTGCTGACCGTATTAACGTCCTCCGTGATTCCTCTGTGCCTTTTAATTATTGGGTATCCAAGCAGGACATGTGGCATGAACTGGCTCTCTACGCCTTGGAGGTTCTGGCCTGCCCTGCAGCTAGAGTTTTGTCAGAGCAGGTTTTTAATGCCACTGGTGGAATTATAACGGATAAGCGCTTCCCCCTGTCAACTGAAAATGCTGACAGGCTGACTCTTATAAAAATGAACAATGGCTGGATTGGGCCAGACTTTTCTGCACCACCGAATGATAACAGCGAAACATAACCTCAAATAAAGTGTCTTTTTTTGGGAGGTGTATTCCCATGCACCTATTCACACCAACACATGGGTATACGCTTCCTGATTTTGGCTATGTGGTGTTATCCTACTCCTTCTCCTCATCCTCATCATCCACCACCACTAGATCACCATGCTGACCATGGTACGTGATGCAACAGCCACGTTATTGTGTTAAAGGGTGTTTATGATGCCCGTAAAAAAAGTTTACACAATATGTTGATGTGTACCCCCCAGGGGGAAATGTTTGTCAGCCTATACACTTAGTGTATGGGCATTACAAGTATAGAAGACCGCTTCTTTAAATTGGGAAAAGATTTATAGGAGGACATCCTCCATGTCTCTTCAGACACCACCACTAGATCACCAGGGTGAATGTGTTCCGTGATGCAACAGCCACGTTAGTGTTTTCAAGGGTGTTTATGATGCCCGTAAAAAAATGTTTACACAGTATGTTGATGTGTACCCCCAGGGGGAAATGTTTGTCAGCCTATACATAAGTGTATGGGCACTACAAGTATAGGAGACCTGCTCCTTTAAAATGGGAAAAGATTTATAGGAGGACATCCTCCACGTTTCTTCAGACACCACCACTAGATCACCAGGGTGAACGTGTTCGATGATGCAACAGCCATATTAAGGGTGTTTATGATGCCCATACAAAAAAATGTTTGCACAGTAAATTGATGTGTAACCCCCAGGGGGAAATGTTTGTCAGCCAATACACTTTGTGTATGGGCATTACAAGTATAGAAGACCGCTTCTTTAAATTGGGAAAAGATTTATAGGAGGACATCCTCCATGTCTCTTCAGACACCACCACTAGATCACCAGGGTGAATGTGTTCCGTGATGCAACAGCCACGTTAGTGTTTTCAAGGGTGTTTATGATGCCCGTAAAAAAAAATGTTTACACAGTATGTTGATGTGTACCCCCAGGGGGAAATGTTTGTCAGCCTATACATAAGTGTATGGGCACTACAAGTATAGGAGACCTGCTCCTTTAAAATGGGAAAAGATTTATAGGAGGACATCCTCCACGTTTCTTCAGACACCACCACTAGATCACCAGGGTGAACGTGTTCGATGATGCAACAGCCATATTAAGGGTGTTTATGATGCCCATACAAAAAAATGTTTGCACAGTATATTGATGTGTAACCCCCAGGGGGAAATGTTTGTCAGCCAATACACTTTGTGTATGGGCATTACAAATATAGGAGACCCGCTCCTTTCTAATGGGAAAATTATTTTATAAGGCCCTCCTCCACGTTTTTTTCCAAGGGGGATTTGTGTGCGTGCAAATTTGGAACAGGCCTTGCATTAAATGCATAGCCTGCAAACAGTATGGGAGTACCAATAATAATAATAATAATCTTTATTTATATAGCGCCATCATATTCCGCAGCGCTTTACAGTTTAACAGTTTCAAAACACAAGTCATAATTAACAACGTTAACAATACAATAATTAAAGCAAAATAAGACGACCCTGCTTGTGAGAGCTTACAATCTACAATGAGGTGAGGGAGATACAAAGTACAGGGGTGTATATACAATGGTGCATTTACAATGATGGTCCAGCCATCTTGAGGGAATGAGGGATGGATGGAGATAGTGAATGGGCTACACACACACACACTTACACAGAGAATGACTTTGATTAGTGAATGTGATAGGCCGCTCTGAACAGATGTGTTTTGAGGGAGCACCTGAAACCATGCAAATTGTGGATAGTCCTAATTTCTTGGGGTAGAGCATTCCAGAGGATTGGCGCAGCGCGGGAGAAGTCTTGGAGTCGGGAGTGGGAGGTACGGATTAGTGCAGAGGTTAGTCGAAAGTCGTTTGCAGAGCGCAGTAGTCGGTTAGGCCGATAGATAGAAATGAGGGAGGATATGTAGGGGGGTGCTGCACTGTGGAGAGCTTTGTGGGTGAGAACCAGTACTTTGAATTGGATCCTATAATGAATGGGCAGCCAGTGTAAGGACTGGCGAAGAGCGGACGCGTCCGAGTACCGATTAGCCAGATGGATGACCCTAGCTGTTGCATTAAGGATGGACTGGAGAGGGATAGTCGAGTAATGGGGAGGCCAAGTAATAGAGCGTTGCAGTAGTCCAGGCGGGAGTGGATCAATGCTACAGTGAGGGTTTTTGTTGTTTCCATGGTCAGAAAAGGGCGGATTCTAGAGATGTTCTTTAGGTGTAGGCGGCAAGAGCGGGCAAGAGATTGTATATGGGAGGTGAAGGAGAGATTGGTGTCAAACATAACACCCAGACAGCGAGCCTGCTGCCGGGGTGTTATTATGGTGCCGCCCACGGAGAGGGAAATGTCAGATTTAGGGAGGTTAGTAGACGGCGGAAGCAGAAGAAGTTCAGTTTTGGAGAGGTTAAGTTTCAGATAGAGAGCAGACATGATGTTGGAGACTGCGGACAGACAGTCGGTGGTGTTCTGTAGTACAGTGGGGGTAAGGTCGGGGGATGACGTGTATAATTGTGTGTCATCAGCATAAAGATGGTACTGAAAGCCAAATCTGCTGATGGTCTGTCCAATTGGGGCCGTGTAGAGAGAGAAGAGAAGGGGGCCAAGGACTGAGCCCTGGGGTACATCGACAGTGAGAGGAAGAGGAGATGACGTGGAGCCAGAGAACGAAACACTGAAGGAGCGGTCAGAAAGATAGGAGGAGAACCAGGAGAGAACAGTGTCCTTAATACCTAGTGACTGGAGCCTAGACAGTAGGAGACGGTGGTCAACCGTGTCGAAAGCTGCAGAAAGGTCGAGAAGAATGAGCAGAGAGTGGTCACCGTTACGTTTTGCTGTCAAGGTCATTGGTCACTTTGATGAGTGCAGTTTCAGTCGAATGTAGGGTCGGAAGCCGGACTGTGAAGGGTCTAGGAGGGAGTGAGTGGAGGGGTAACGGGTGAGGCGGGAGTAGACTAGGCGCTCCAAAAGTTTAGAGACGAAGGGGAGATTGGAGACCGGTCTGTAGTTGTTTGTGCAGGAAGGGTCGAGAGCGGGTTTCTTTAGTAATGGAGTAATGATGGAGTGTTTGAAGGAGGATGGGAAAATGCCAGAGGAGAGTGAGAGATTCCAATGGTATATTCTCTAACTGGGTTGTGTATGGTATATAAATGCTATATTCTCTAACTGGGTCTCTGTGACCAGTGGGGTATCGCAGGGGCCGGTGTTGGGACCTATTCTCTACAACAAGGTTTACACAGTAAAATATCGATATTTGCAGATGATACAAAACTATGTAAAGCATTCAGTACAAGAGAAGATAGTATTCTGCTACAGATAGATCTGGATAAGTTGGAAACTTGGGCCGAAAGTTGGCAGATGCAGTTTAACAATGATAAATGTAAGGTATACATATGGGAAGAAGGAATCAGTAACACCATTACACACTGAACGGGAAACTACGGGGTAAATCTGACATGGAGAAGGACTTGAGGATCCTAGTTAATGATAAACTTACCTGGAGCAGCCATTGCAAGGCAGTGGATGCCAAGGCAAACAGGATCATGGGGTGCATTAAAAGAGGTCTGGATACACATGATGAGAGCATTATACTGCCTCTCTACAAATCCCTGGTTAGACCACGCATGAAGTACTGTGTACAATTTAGTGCACTGGTGCTTAGGAAAGATGTAATGGAACTAGAGTGAGTACAAAGGAGGGCAACAAAATTAACCCCTTAATCCCCAAGGGTGGTTTGCACGTTAATGACCAGGCCAATTTTTACAATTCTGACCACTGTCCCTTTATGAGGTTATAACTCTGGAACGCTTCAACGGATCTTGGCGATTCTGAGAATGTTTTCTTGTGACATATTGTTCTTCATGTTAGTGGTAAAATTTATTCGATATAACTTGCGTTTATTTATGAAAAAAATGGAAATATGGCGAAAATTTTGAAAATTTAGCAAACAGAGAGCTCCTGTCACGGGTGTGTCGCCACGAAGATCGTCACGATTACACAGCCTGACTTCTCGCAGCTGAGTTTTTGGTGCTTTGTATTTTTCGGCAGTGAGGGAGTTAATTCTCTCTCTCTGTGCTAGATGAGGCCCAGCCTCGCCCAGCTGCAGTCAATGCTGCAGAAGTGGGACTCCTTCAAATACCTGCCAGTCTGTTAGGGAAGTTGTCGGTGAAAGCATTCCTTGCAGACAAACAGAGCGGCTTGTGGTATTTTGGAGTTTGGAGTGAAGTGTACTTTGTGTGGTTTTTTCCCTTCCCGCTTTATTATTTATCTCCTTACCCGTTGGTGTTCCCTCTGTTGTTGTGGTGCGAGTTTTTGTATGCAAGGTGGTTTTTTGGTTTTCCCCTTGTACTGTCTCGTTCGTCTAGTACTGTGTGTTGGCTTATATTATCCTGTCCCCTGTTGTTGTGATCGGGGTCCTTCTCAGGACTAGATTACTGAGGTTCAGGGATCCTCAGGAGATAGGGGTTACGCTGGCGGCCTGGACCTCTGTACCTTTAACAGTACCTCCAGGTAGAGGGATTAGTTAGGGCCCCAGCTTAGGGTCAGCTTAGGCCCTGACCTCCTGTACGCAGAGACTGCGTGACAGCTCCTGATGCAACTAAACAGGTGAAACCTCCCATAAGTGTAGCCATTTTGGAAAGTAGACCCCCTAAGGAACTTATCTAGATGTGTGGTGAGCACTTTGAACCCTCAAGTGATTCACACAAGTTTATAACGTAGAGCCGTAAAAATAAAAAATCATAATTTTTCCACAAAAAATGATCTTCTCAAACCCAATTTTTTATTTTCCCAAGGGTAACAGGACAAATTGGACCACAAAAGTTGTTGTACAATTTGTCCTGAGTATGTCCATACCCTATATGTGGGGGTAAACCACTGTTTGGGTGCATGGCAGAGCTTGGAAGGGAAGGAGCGCCGTCTGACTTTTTCAATGCAGAATTGGCTGGACGCCATGTCGCGTTTGGAGAGCCCCTGATGTGCCTAAACAGTGGAAACCCCCCACAAGTGACACCATTTTGGAAACTAGACCCACCAAGGAACTTATCTAGATGTGTGGTGAGCACTTTGAACCCCCAAGTGCTTCACAGAAGTTTATAACGCCCGGGCGTGAAAATTAAAAAAAATCATACTTTTTCCATAAACATGATCTATTAGTCCGCAATTTTTATATTTTCCCAATGGTAACAGGAGAAATTAGACCCCAAAAGTTGTTGTACAATTTCTCCCGAGTACGCTGATACCCCATTTGTCGGAGAAAACTACTGTATGGGCGCATGGCAGAGCTCGGAAGAGAAGAAGTGCCGTTTGACTTTTTCAATGCAGAATTGGCTTTGAGCCCCCAAGTGCTTCACAGAAGTTTACAACGTAGAGCCATAAAAATAAAAAATCATATTTTTTACACATGTTTTTTTTTTTTTTACATTTTTACTTTGTCCCAGTGTGGGACATCACTGTATAGTGTCAGATCGCTGATCTGACAGTTTGCACAACACTGTGTCAGATCAGCTATCTGACAGGCAGTGCAGGAGGCTTCTCAGCGCCTGCTCTCAGCAGACACTGACAAGCCACCACCCTGTAGGACACGGAAGGACCCCGCGGCCATCTTGAATCCAGGGGCCTGCAGGGAGGAGGCCCTCGGAGCTACGCGATCACATCGCGTTGCTCTGAGGGTCTCAGGGAGGCACACAGGGAGCCCCCTCCCTGCTCGATGCTTCCCTGTGCTGCCGGAATGCTGCGATCATCTTTGATCGCAGTGTGCTGGGGGTTAAAGTGCCAGGAGCGGTCCGTGACCGCTCCTGGCACTTAGTGCCGGGTGTCTGGTGTGAGAATCAGCTGAACTTCCCCCGCGATCAGCTGAACTTCCCCCGTGAGCGCGGATGATCGCATATGACGTACTATTTCCATCTTTGGGAATTAAGTCCCAGGTCACATGGACGGAATAGTACGTCAGATGGCAGAAAGGGGTTAATAAAGGGGTTGGGTGAACTACAATACCCAGAGAGATTAGCAAAATTAGAGTTATTTAGTCTGGAAAAAAGATGACTGAGGGGCGATCTAATAACCATGTATAAGTATATAAGGGGACAATACAAATTTCTCTCTGAGGATCTGTTTATACCAAGGAAGGTGATGGTCACAAGGGGGCATTCTATGCGTCTGGAGCAGAGAAGGTTTTTCCACCAACATGGAAGTTTACTGTTAGGGCAGTGAGAATCTGGAATTCCTTGCCTAAGGAGGTGGTGATGGGGAACTCAGTCAAGGGGTTCAAGAGAGGCCTGGATGTCTTCCTGGAGCGTAGCAATATTGTATCTTACAGTTATTAGGTTCTTTAGAAAGACGTAGATCTGGAGATTTATACTGATTGAATATAGGCTGAACGGGATGGACAAATGTTTTTTTTCGACCTTGCTAACTATGTTACTGTGTTACCAAATTTCTAATAATGGGAACTTTGGTTTCATGTAGCCATCCAGGACCTCAGTTCAAAGGGTTATTGGGGTGCGTGTTACTTTGTGGCAGGGCAGGCCTTGCACTAAATGCATAGGCAAACAGCATGGCAGTAACAAATGAATACTAATGGGAACTTTGGTTTGATGTAGCTATCCAGGACATCAGTTTTTGGGTCATTTGAGTGCATCCAAATTTGGAGCAGGCCTTGCATTCCCTTCATGGGCAAACTTTATGGGAGTACAAAATTCATAATAATGGGAACTTTGGTTTTGTGTGGCCATCCAGGACATTTGTTCCAAGTGTTATTGGGGTGCGTGTAACTTTGTGGCAGGGCAGGCCTTGCATTAAATGCATAGGTAAACAGTATGGCAGTAACAAATGAATACTAATGGGAACTTTGTTTTGATGTGGCCATCCAGAACGTCTGTTTTTTGGGTCATTGGGGTGCATCCAAATTTGGAGCAGGCCTTGCATTCACTTCATGGGCAAACTTTATGGGAGTACAAAATTCATTTGAGCTTTGGCTTCATGTGGCCATCCAGGCCATCCAAGTGTTATTGGGGTGCGTGTAACTTTGTGGCAAGGCAAGCCTTGCATTAAATGTATAGTGAAACACTATGGCAGTGACAAATGAATACTAATGGGAACATTGGTTTCATGTGGCCATCCAGTACTTCGGTTCAAAGTGTTATTGGGGTGCGTGTAACTTTGGAGCAGGGCAGGCCTTGCATTCAGTGCATAGTCAAACAGTATGGGAGTACCAAATTACTAATAATGGGACCAATACTTTCAGGTGGCCATCCAGGACGTCTGTTCAAAGGGTTATTGGGGTGCATCCAAATTTGGGGCAGTCCTTGCATTCAACGCATAGACAATAACAGTATAGGAGACCCACTCATTAAAAATGGGAACAACAAAGCATAGCCGGCTGAAGGCTCTATAAGAATAGTGAGGACCAACTGCCATCCCTTTAAGAATATTAAAGTCCACTTGAAGGCCCTCATCCTTTAACAGTCCCTCATTCATGAATTAAAAAGGATGTGACTGATGATGTGTCACACACCACATGGTCAGCTACGGTTGTAAAATGTTAAAATGACATTTCCCAGTGAATGCATTTGTATTGGTTGAAAGCAATGCTAAAATTGAAAAACATATCAAAAAAGCTACGTGTGAGCAGAGCCCAAGTGGTGGAGGAACATTTTTTTTGGTTATTTATTTTGCCTTACATACAAATCATTACCCTGGAAAGGTTGATCCTTAACATATTTCTCAGGAAAATAAATTTTGGTTTCGTTTTTGTATATTTTATTGTGCACCAGGAAAAGTGGCGTAAGGCTCTGACAACATTGTTCACAACAGTGACCTGGGAGTCAGAAATGCTTCCAGAGTTCTTCCCCATTATGTTCCCATGTTATTTGAGCACTGTTCCCATAGGTTTCTGACATTTTGATACCCTAAAAAGACCTCCGGGGGGGTCGCGGCAAAAAAGCTCAGGTTTCCCATAGACTTACATTGGGCTCGTTGCTTGGGTCGAGCACCCGAGCATTCCAATTTGCTTGACCCGAGCAACGAGCACCCAAGCATTTTAGTGCTCGCTCATCACTAGACACCTGTCATGATCCAGTCCAGGTTTTGAGTCCTGTCTGCCCTTTTCCCGGCTGATCATGTCAAGAGTTAACTTTGCCTGGCCTCATTTGAGTCAATTCAGACATCTGATCTGCAAGAATACAAAGCGGATCCATAGAGAGAGAGAGGAGAAAAAAAAAATTCTGTTCAGTTATAATGTAACGCTGTTGCTAGAGTGGAGGGAGGACTGCACACAGCAAAAGCAGACCTGCAGTGCAGCAGCGAGGTTGTCACCAGGTGGCAGCAGAATAGTTAAACAAGCCGGGTCAAATCCTAGACTATAGCGCAGTACCAAAGGAATAAACAAATCACAGAGTCAGATGCAAGCCAAATGAGTCAGTACCAGTCAAGAGCAGATATGCCAAAGACAAGAGACAAACAGTAGGTTAGGGTCCAATTCGAGTCGAATACCAAAGAGTCCTAAACATGAAAGGGAAACACTGAGTCGGGACGGGGAGCGAGGAACAAAACAGACACTGGCAAAGTCAAAACAGCAGGAGCACAAATCAGGGTACTACCAGAGTCAGATATTCACGCCTTAGGTAGAAAATATAATTGACATGGCCTACAGGGCGCAGTAGGAAGAAATAGCAAACCTGAATCCAAAATGAGGCCGGGCAAAGATAACTCTTGACATGATCAGCTCGGGAAAAGGGCAGACAGGACTCAAAACCCGGACTGGATCATGATAACACCATTCTAAAAACTGAACCCCTCAAGGTGCGCAAAATCACATTCAAGAAGTTTATTAACCTTTCAGGTGCATCACGAGAACTAAAGCAATGTTGAAGGAAAAAATGAACATTTCACTTTTTTCACAAAAAATTTACTTTGGAACCAAACTTTTTTATTTTCACAAGAGTATCAGGAGAAAATGGACCCCAAAATTTATTGTGCAATTTCTCCTGAGGATGCAAATACCCCTTATGTGGGGAAAGCCATTGTTGACAGGGCTCAGAAGGGAGGGAGCACTGTTTGACTTTTTGAACGCAAAATTGGCTGGAATCAGTGGCGTGCGCCATGTCGTGTTTGGAGACCCCTTGATGTACCTAAACAATGGAAACCAGGGCCGGCCTCAGCACCCGGCGGCACCCGGGCAAGTGCCGGGGCCCTGAGCAGGCAGGGGGGCCCACTCACAGTTGGGGACACCGGCATGCTATGGGGCCGGTGCCTGTTCCAGTACCAGGGGCCGGTGCCTCGAGCAGAGCAGCTGCCAGCGAGGAGAGGTGAGTAGTTCATTTTTTATTTTTTTTTATGTTTGGCGCAATATATGGAGACCATCATATGGGGCACATCATACACTGGGGTATCATACTAGGGACCCATCATACACTGGAGTATCATATATGGGACCCATCATACACTAAAGTATCATATATGGGACCCATCATACATTGGAGCATCATATATGGGGCCCAACATACACTGGAGCATCATATATGGAGCATTACATGGGGCCCATCATACACTGGAGCATCATATATGGGGCCCATTATATATGGAGCAATATATGGAGCTCATTATTCTGTATGGAGCACTATGTGGTGCCCATAATACTGTATGGATGACTATACTGTTTGTCTTTTGAGCTATTGTAGAATTTACAATAGATATCACTCATGTAATGTATGAAGTAAGTGAAATCTTTGGCATTGTACTATACCTATATTTCTCTGCCGTATCTGTGCATCATGAATTGTGGTATGTGTTAAAGGGGACTAACTGAGACTCTTTCGCCCGGGGCCCACGAAAACCTGGAGCCGACCCTGATGGAAACCCCCCAATTCTAATTCCAACTTAATACAGCCCTAACCTCAACCCTAACCCCAACACACCCCTAACCTTAATACAAATCCTAACCCTAGCCCAACCCTAACCCCAACACAATCCTAGTTCCAACACAACCCTAACCTTAGCCCAACCCTAGCACTAGCTCTAGCCCCAACCATAACCCTAGCCCCAACCCTAACCCTAGCCCCAACCTCAACTCTAGTCCAACCCTAACCCTAGCTCTAGCCCCAACCCTAATCTTAGCACCAATCCTAGCCCTAGCCCAACCCAAATTCTCCGGGTCTCAGCTACCTCTATAGCCAAGACCCCTGAGAATTTCCGAGGCTGGGGGTACTGTACACTTATTTCCCAGCGCCGTTAAAAAGCAGCACTGAGGAATAAGTAACCTTATCTGCCGCCGTTAAAATGCATATCTGCGATCATTAAGGAGTTAAATCAGAGAGTTATGTCACACCACATGTCTACTTTACTAAAGCTCAATTTTTGAAACTTCATTTTTTGTTAGGAAGGTAGAAGGTTTAAAATTTGACAAGCAATTTCTCTTTTTTTTAGAGACCACGTCACACTTGAAATGACTTTGAGGGGTCTATATGACAGAAAATACCCAAAAGTGGTTTAGGTGCACTGTTTAACTCAGAAGGGAGTGGGCATTTGAAATTGACAGCACAGAATTTGCTGAATTTCTTTTGGTGGGCAAGGAGCCATAGCACTTTTCCATAGCCTTTGTGCTACTAGTAACATGGAATCCCCCTACATTTCCATTGACAGATGACCTGAGTGAGGACTTTTTTTGTGCATTGAGTTGAAGATTTTATTGGGAACATTTTACATAACATTTGAGATCACATTTATTCTGCGTTATATGCTGAGCACTTGCATTGGGGTTTCCATCCAAATCTCCTAGTGACATGATTCAGATGAAACCCGAGGGATCCATTCACTTTAATGAGGTAGCAGAGTTTCACTTTTATGCACGCCTAAAGACGGGCACCATAGGATCACAGGTCAGACAATGTCCACAGTGCCTCCATTTGCCTCATTATAGGGAATCTTCCACTGGAGGTTCCATCTGAATCTCGTATTTCAGAGAGTTACTCAGAATTACCGGTGTAAGCTCTTAGCGTAGAGTAAAGCGCAGGATAAATTTGAGCGGATCTTTGGGAGGCAGAAAGAACAAATCAATAGCAGGTGAAGAATTGGTTTTATTTATTTTTTACACTATTCCTCATGCGATAAAAGTGATTAAACGACTTTATTCTTCGGGTGAGTGTGATTAAAGCGATAACAGGTTTATATTGTTTTTTTCTGTTGACTGCTGTCATACACTAAAAGATGCTTTTTATTGTAAAAACAAGTTTTTGCATCCCCATATTTAGATAGCTATAACTTTTCCATATTTAGTCCGACAGAGTCATGTGAGGGTTTGTTTTTTGCGTGAAGAGTTGCTTTTTTTTATTGGTACCATTGTCGGGCAAATTACATTTTTAATTGCTAATCTATCTATTCCGATTTTTGAGAGGCAGAATAAAAATCAGCAATTCAGGATTTTTTTTACATTTTTTTATGCCATTCAAGATTTGGTAAAATTGGTAAAGGAAAGATGTGTATCTTTGTACGGTGTTAGCCAGTAGACAGAAAAATATTTAGAATTGAGAGTCCTCAGTGGTTGATACGTGCTGTGTTGTGTATAATATGTGATTCTTCAGATTTTGCTTTAGTCCTTGCCTGATGAAGAGACCTGAGTAGTCTTGAAAGCTTGCAATTTGTTACCATCTTTTCAGTTAGCCATTAAAAGGTATCAACCAGTGAGGACTCTCAATTCTAAATATTTTGGTAAAATTGGTAAGGCAGTTTTAATATTTGGGTCAGTACAATTATAGTGCTAGTACATTTATATTTTTTTGTCATGTTTTGGCACTTTTACACAATAAAAACTATTTTATAGAAAAAAATCATTATTTTTGCATGGCTTTATTCTGAGAGCTGTAACTTTTTTTATTTTTCCTCTGACAGAGCTGTATGGTGGCTTGTTTTTTGTGGGACAAGATGACGTTGTCAGACATGCCATTTTTGTTTACATTTGTCTTTGTCATAGTGTTTTATTCCACTTTTTGTTTGTCGCTATGATTATATAAGCACAGTTTTTTGACACGATTTTTATTTATTTTTTATGGTGTTCACTGAAGGAGTTAACTAGTTGGACAGTTTTATAGGTTGGGTCTTTACAAGACGCAGCAATAACAAATATGTGTACTTTTTTTTTACTTTTACACAAATAAATGTATTTATTAGATTAATATTTTTTCTTTTGTTTGTGCTTTATTTTGTGACTTTTTCTAAATATTTTTAGTTTTTAATAATTTTGTTTCTATTTTTTATATCAACTTTCCATGCCCTCATTGCTTATCTAATACTCTTCAATGCTTTTGCATTGCAGGGCGTTATAACAGGGCATCTCAGGGAGGGGGCGTTTCAGCTCCTGCTCTGAGCAGGAGCTAACAGGCCACTGTCCATTGGTGACCCCGCGGCCCTCTTTCATCCCAGGTTCACAATGTAGACCATTGGCACAACTCCTTGTGCTGATGTAAGCAGAGAGGTAGCTCCCTCCCTCTGCTATACTCATCGATGTAGCTATCACTATTGAGAGCGGAATTAAAGGGGTTAAAAGGCAGCGATCGGAGCTAGCACCTATCCTGGACGATGCTGCAGGGTGTCAGCTTTCATATAGATCTAACACCTGCACTCAATCCCGGTGGGGTTCAGCTTGAGCCTGCTCGATTGTGAGGAGCATATGTACAGCAGTTTGCAGGAACGCAGCCATACATATACTGCTCATGTCGGAAAGGAGATAACATTCGCTTTGTTTTACACATAGAACAAAAATGGAAGAAATACTGATGATAAATGCACTTATGTACAAGAACCGTACAAAGAGACAGGGACAGGCGTACAGTTTCCCAAACTTGTATACTATACTATTCTTGCATAGTCAGGTTTATACTTGCCGGTATTAGACAGAGGATCACATACTGTACTTTTCTACTTTTCAGCAATAACAACAGATTATGAAAAGCGGTGTGGTAGCTGGCCAGCAGCATCTTAAATAAATGTCTACCCACTTAGAATTAATATGCCCCCAAATATTGCCATCCTAATTTGCTTAAATCATCAGTTGTACATATAATCTCATCAAAATCTTTACCACAAATTCTGAAGCACTCAAAACTGGAAACTCAGAAAAGTTATGTTTTCTCTACGTTCCTTATGTTTATTGTATTTTCTGTTTATTCTGACTCTAGGTCTTTTTGATCCAAAATGATGTTGTCGTCTCCACGAATCTTTCTACAGTTCCAGCCACATTTGTAGGATACGCTCAATCATTTGCACCAGAAAATGCTCCACCACCTTATGTGTTCCAAGAAGTCAAAGCTAGACCAATGTCCTAAATACAGAATATTCCTTAATCCATGCACAGCAAATCAGTTTAAAAAATCTCTAAGAAGTAAATAAATGTACCCTATCTGTTAATATGGAATCGGTAATGAATTACTATGAATAGAGCTGAATTTGAAGTTTAGATACCTTTTTAAAATTGGTAGCTTGTGACATTTGATAAGTGAAAGGATATGACACATTGGTTTCAGCATTTTAACTATTTCCAAAGCTTATCAGAAATAAAAATAAGTTCTAAAATGGTATGATGAGATGAATTGCTATATCTATTTATTATATCTATCTGCTACTTCTGCTATATTATCACCATCTGTGCTATTGTGATATTTTTTTAATGTATCTGTTGTACGTTTCTAAGTGATTTTTCCATTTTCTAATAAATAAACTTGTATTAACCCACAGATCTGTGCAAATCTATGATTATTGTACTTACTGGGAATGTTAAAGACCCCTTCCAGTTCATGGAGTGGTTCTATATTGCTATAACAGACAGACAGATGTAAATTCCTTGAAGCTCATGATATTACTATTAAAGATGAGCAGATTGCTTGAAATTTGAATTCACCGATTTTGCAAAATTTTCCCAAAAAATTAGATTCATTGCTAATTAATTAGGGAAAATTGCATAATTAAAGTGCCTCTGATTGCCTACAAAATATGCGTATAGCACTGTAAGATTCCCTTGGAATCAAATGGACACATTTTGAGATGTACAATGTTAACACAGCCTTTTTATTTCCCAAATGACTTCCAATTATCTCATTTGGGGAAAATAAATGGTAGCCAGAGGTATCCAATAGCATTTTTAACAACATACTGCAGGACCAAAATCTCTCCTGACGTGCGCAAACCTCATCATCAACTACAAAAAACGTTTGACAGCTGTTATTGCCAAAAAGGGTTTTGCCACCAAGTATTAAGTCTTGTTTGCCAGTGGGATCAAATACTTATTTTTCACTGCAAAATGCAAATACATTTATATAATTTATACAATGTGATTTTCTGGATTTTATTTTTGATATTCTGTCTCTAAAATTATAGACTGTTCATGTCAGTGGGCAAACTTACAAAATCAGCAAGGGATCAAATACTTATTCCCCCCACTGTATATTGTTAGAGGAGGGATTTCTAGTCCTTCTCAGTCTTTTTCTATCTTAGGTACCCAAGCTATGAAGAATAAAACACCGAGATACTCTTCTTTTGTCTATCTGAATAATCTCTCTTTATTGTTGGATATGGTGATCTTTTATAGTAGAAGATCAAAGGAAAATGAGGCATTACACAATAATCTGACAGAAATCTGAGTTAAACAATGGGTTGTCAAACACACTCTGGGATATGAGATAAATTACATGAGAAAATGTGGGGAACGTCCATATATCAGTGTGACCTAGTTCAAAAGTTGAAGTTCTCAAGAGAATTTGGGCTGAGTTACAGAATTTTGGAAACAACAATATGTCCTTGACCAATTTCTGGGAATTGTATGAAAAACCATCAGGCCATAAGAATATCAGCACGTAGACAGATGATAACCGGAACAACGGTCATTGTTTATTTATGTTAATCTTGATGATTATGGCTTACTGCCAATGAAAATCCAAAAGTCATTATCTCAATAAATTAGAATAATTAACAAAAAACACCTGCAAAGGCTTCCTAAGCATTCAAAAAAGGTCCCTTAGTCTGTTTCAGTGGGCTCCACAATCATGGGAAGAGTGCTGACTAGAGTTGAGCGAAACAGGTCGTTCATTTTCAAAAGTCGCCGATTTTCGCCAAAGTCGGGTTTCATGAAACGAAACCCAACCGTGGAGTGAGTTCAGTCACATGTTCGGCGACCATTTTGCTGGAGTCCATGTTCCCCTACACTTTAAGCGCCTGTTCTCGGCCAATGAGCAAGGACGCAGGCTGTGGGCAACGTGATGACATAGCAGGCAGCCAGCACCATCTTAGAGAAGGGCATTGCAGTGATAGGCTGGATTTCAGTGGCAACACAGTGCATATAAAATCTCTCAGCGCCGAACGCCATTTTACAACTGCCGAACTCAGTGTAGGGGAAGGTTGCTGGCGGTGCGTCTGAGCAGGGAAGCATTAGGCAGGGCCTAAAAAAATATATCTTTGTGCTGATAGCAATTAGCTGTACAGCGACTGTGCAGCGAGAGGGGAGGATTTTAGTGTGTGCAGCAACGCTGGTTCTTAGGCTGCCTGCCTGCCAGTGACGCTGTAGAAATTGCTTGTGTGGACCATCAGATCTGATTACAGGCTGCCTGCCTGTGATAAAGGAGCAATTAATTTGGTGGGTTAGCTGAGCTGCCTGCCAGTGACAGTGTACAAATTGCTTGAGTGGAGCATCACATCTGATTAGTAGGCTGCTTGACTGATAAGGGGGCAATTAATTTGGTGGAGTAGCACAGCTGCCTGCCTGTGAGAGTGTACAAATTGCTTGTGTGCAGCATCCCATCTGATTAGTAGGCTGCCTGACTGATAAGGGGGCAATTAATTTGGTGGAGTATCACAGCTGCCTGCCAGTGAAAGTGTACAAATTGCTTGTGTGCAGCATCACATCTGATTAGTAGGCTGCCTGACTGATAAGGGGGCAATTAATTTGGTGGAGTATCACAGCTGCCTGCCAGTGAGAGTGTACAAATTGCTTGTGTGCAGCATCACATCTGATTAGTAGGCTGCCTGACTGATAAGGGGACAATTAATTTGGTGGAGTAGCACAGCTGCCTGCCAGTGACAGTGTACAAATTGCTTGAGTGGAGCATCACATCTGATTAGTAGGCTGCTTGACTGATAAGGGGGCAATTAATTTGGTGGAGTAGCACAGCTGCTTGCCTGTGAGAGTGTACAAATTGCTTGTGTGCAGCATCCCATCTGATTAGTAGGCTGCCTGACTGATAAGGGGGCAATTAATTTGGTGGAGTATCACAGCTGCCTGCCAGTGAAAGTGTACAAATTGCTTGTGTGCAGCATCACATCTGATTAGTAGGCTGCCTGACTGATAAGGGGGCAATTAATTTGGTGGAGTATCACAGCTGCCTGCCTGTGAGAGTGTACAAATTGCTTGTGTGCAGCATCACATCTGATTAGTAGGCTGCCTGACTGATAAGGGGACAATTAATTTGGTGGAGTAGCACAGCTGCCTGCCAGTGACAGTGTACAAATTGCTTGAGTGGAGCATCACATCTGATTAGTAGGCTGCTTGACTGATAAGGGGGCAATTAATTTGGTGGAGTAGCACAGCTGCCTGCCTGTGAGAGTGTACAAATTGCTTGTGTGCAGCATCCCATCTGATTAGTAGGCTGCCTGACTGATAAGGGGGCAATTAATTTGGTGGAGTATCACAGCTGCCTGCCAGTGAAAGTGTACAAATTGCTTGTGTGCAGCATCACATCTGATTAGTAGGCTGCCTGACTGATAAGGGGGCAATTAATTTGGTGGAGTATCACAGCTGCCTGCCAGTGAGAGTGTACAAATTGCTTGTGTGCAGCATCACATCTGATTAGTAGGCTGCCTGACTGATAAGGGGACAATTAATTTGGTGGAGTAGCACAGCTGCCTGCCAGTGACAGTGTACAAATTGCTTGAGTGGAGCATCACATCTGATTAGTAGGCTGCTTGACTGATAAGGGGGCAATTAATTTGGTGGAGTAGCACAGCTGCCTGCCTGTGAGAGTGTACAAATTGCTTGTGTGCAGCATCCTGTAATGTATGTAGTACAGTTCATATAGCGTCTTGTGCTTGGGTGCGATGAAAATACATGAGACACAGGTTTGATATAGACAGTCTTGTATTACTTCATACAAGTTGGCAAAAATAGTCACACAGTTTGCAGACACAGAAGCAGGAGACACAGCAGGCCAGAGTAATCTAAGCTCAGCAATCACTCTCCACAACAGGTTCAGGATCTTCTTCTCTGTTACCGTAAGTCCATGCAAACGTGGGTCTTTCAAAGAGCAGGGTTCAGAGTCCACAAGTGCTTCAGAGTTCCTCAGTAGGAATAGCGGGAGTACAAGGTCCAAGGCTTTAGGAGTCAGGTCACAGGTTCACTGCAGGCTAGATTCTGAAGCACTGATTGCTCAGCTGTGGCTGCTTAAGAAGCAAAAGGAGAGAATCAGGGCGGGAACATGCAAGCTGGAAACTCCATTTTGACTGAGGGCAAGATAGCTGCAGCAAGACAGAAAGTAAAATGGCTGACGAACAAACTGAGTTTCAGGAACATGTACACAGAACCTTACATTACTCCCCCCTTAGGGACAACCTCCGGATGACCTCAGGCCAGGCTTGTGTGGGTACCTCTGATGAAACTGACGGAGCAAGCGAGGAGCATTAACGTTATTAACTGGTTCCCATGAGTTGTCCTCCACTGGGTAGCCCTGCCATTTAATCAGATATTGTAACTGATTTCTATACAACCTGGAATCTAAAATCCTTTCCACCACAAATTCTTCCTGACCATCGACTAGCACTGGGTCAGGGCAAGGAGAAGAACGTCCAGGAAACGTATTGGGTGTCGCAGCCTTTAGTAGGGATACATGAAAGACAGGGTGAATTCTCATAGTTCTGGGCAGTTGAAGACGACAAGCAACGGCACTTATAATTTTACTGATTTTATAGGGTCCAATGTACTTATGTCCCAACTTAGACATGGAATCCTTAACTTAAGATTTCTGGTTGACAGCCAGACCAAGTCTCCTACCTTGAAAGCTGGTGCAGGTTTATGAAATTTATCTGCTGCTTTCTTGTACCTTTCCTGAGCCGATTCCAGATTCTCCTTTAGAAGATCCATATTCTTCTGTAAAGACGTGATTCTTTCAGCCACTGCTGGTAAAGGCGTTTCTATGGGAAATCGTGGTAGAATGTTAGGATGATAACCTAGATTAGAGTAAAAAGGAGACTGCTTAGTGGAGGCACTCTGAGAGTTGTTATACGAGAACTCAGCTAATGGAAGTAGATCCACCCAATCATCCTGTAGATGGCAGATAAAGCAGCGGAGATACTGCTCCAGGGTTTGATTGGTTCGTTCGGTCTGTCCATTAGTCTGGGGATGAAAAGCAGAAGAAAGGTTTACTTTAATGTCCAATGCTGCACAGAAATTTTGCCAAAACCTAGAAGTGAATTGCACCCCTCGATCCGAAATAACCTCATCCGGTACTCCATGTAAGCGAAACACATCTTTAATCATCAAATCTGATGTCTGTTTTGCAGTGGGTAAGCCGACACAAGGGATAAAATGAGCTGCCTTTGTTAGACGGTCAACCACCACTAGAATGGTGTTCTTCCCTTGAGAGGCTGGTAACTCCACAATGAAGTCCATAGAAATGGATCCCCACGGGCGGGACGGGGTGGGAAGAGGCTGTAACAGACCAGTTGGTGAGGAGCGAGGTGTTTTGCATCTTGCACAGACTTCACATGAAGTGACATAGTTTAAAAGCATCCTTCCTGCAAGTGGGCCACCAAAAGAAACGAGAGAGAAATTCCTGTGTCTTTAGAATTCCTCTATGCCCAGCTATCTTGGAATCGTGAATGAGTTGCAATACTCTCAATCTGACTGTTTCAGGAATATACAGGCGTTGTCCCTGAATCCACACACCATTCTTAAAGACAAGACTTACGTCCCTTGGGGGTTGTGCCAAAAAGGAATCCGCATGGTATGCTTCCTTGATGTCCTTAAGTAGGTCTTGATTATGAATTACTCCTAGGAATCTAGAGTCAGGAAGAATAGTCTTAGGAGGAGTAATTGGACTGTCTCTGCTGAGTAAATCCTAGAGAGTGCATCAGCCTTTCCATTGCGCAATCCTGGTCTATAAGAAATGATAAAATTAAATTGGTTTAAGAAAAGATTCCAGCGAGCCTGGCGAGGAGTCAGGCACTTAGCCGACCTGATAAACTCAAGGTTACGATGATCTGTCAGGACGACTATTTGCTGTGCAGCTCCCTGAAGAAGGTGTCTCCATTCTTTGAAGGCGGCAATAATGGCCAACAACTCTCTATTGCCCACATCGTAGTTCCTCTCAGCCGAAGACAACTGCTGTGAAAAGAAGGCACAGGGATGTAAGACATTCTTCTCACCTGTTCTCTGAGAGAGTATAGCTCCAACGGCACAGTCTGAAGCATCCACCTCTATTATGAAGGCAAGCTCGGGGTTGGGATGTACTAGGATAGGTGCAGTGGTAAATTTATCTTTTAGACGGGAAAATGCTTCCTGGGCTTGGGGAGTCCAGGAGAACCTAGACTCTTTCCGGGTAAGTTGGGTGATAGGTGACACTACCTCAGAGAAATTTCTAATGAAACGTCTATAGAAGTTGGCAAACCCGATGAAGCGCTGTACCTCCTTCACATTTCTAGGACTTGGCCAATCCTTGATGGCTTGGGTTTTGCTTCCATCCATACTAATTCCTTGTGTAGACAGTACATACCCCAGAAATTGAATTTCGGTCCTATGGAATTCACACTTTTCAAGTTTGATGTAAAGATGATTTTGTCTTAGACGTTCCAAGACCATTCTCACATGTCCATGATGTTCCTCTGTGGAGTTAGAAAAAATTAGAATATCATCCAAATAAATTACCACGAATGTATCTAGGAGATCCCTGAAGATGTCATTCACCAAGTGTTGGAAAGTGTCTGGGGCAGTACTTAGACCAAAAGGCATAACTAGATATTCAAAGTGTCCATAGCGTGACCTGAATGCAGTCTTCCATTCATCCCCAGGTCTAATACGGACTAAGTTATAGGCCCCACGAAGATCTAGTTTAGAGAAAATTTTGGCATGTCGCACTCTCTCCAATAACTCAGGGATTAAAGGCAATGGATAACGGTTTCTAATAGTAACCTTATTGAGTTCCCTATAGTCTACGCATGGTCTCAGAGATCCATCTTTCTTCTTTACAAAGAAGATGGGTGCACCTGCAGGAGATGAGAGGGGCGTATGAAGCCCTTGGCTAGATTTTCGTCTATGTAATCCTTTAAAGCCTTTAGCTCGGGCCCCGCCAGGGGGTAGATCTTACCAAAAGGTATCTCTGCTCCAGGCAATAATTCAATTGGACAATCATATGGACGGTGAGGAGGAAGCTGGTCAGCGTTCTTCTTGTCACATAAATCCACATAGTCCTGGTATACAGCTGGTAGTTCAGGGACTGACATGGTTCCTTTAGGAACAGAGCAAGCTGAAACTTTTGGACTCATCTGTTTCTCTGGAAAGTGTAATTCCTTGGTCTCCCAGTTAATGGTAGGATTCTGAGCCTGCAGCCATGGTAGCCCTAGAATAATGGGAAAGTGGGGAGAAGAGATAAGCATAAAGGACAGTTTCCTGATCCACTGGTCCAGAGGTCAGCAGGGAGCCATCCACAGTTTCCATCTGTACTGGAGTAGCCTTCTTCCTTACCTGTTTCAGAGCAAAGGAGACATCCATAAAATTTCCACTTGCCCCTGAGTCGATCATAGCAGAGCTAGACACCCAAGCTGAGTCAACCCAGAGTTTGATGGAAAGAAAGCAATGAGAATTGTTTTTCTTACAACTCAGCTGGGACACCGCTGAGGAAACTTGAAAAATGGCAGCGTTTACACAGTCAACGTCCTCAGAGGTAACGGAGTTTAAGTCCGAGAAATCAAGATCTGTTGCTGCAGATCTCTCTGGAGCCTGAGGCTCGGACCTGACAGATCCCCTCTCGCAACACTCACAATGAATGAGTGCTGCAGTAGTCTTACGAGAACGGCTGGGGCAGTTTATAATGAAGTGCCCTGACTTACCACAATAGAAACATAGATTTTCCTTAAAACGATGTTCCTTGCGTGCATCACTAACCCGTCGTTCTAAAGAGTCTACCTGCATGGGTTCAGGTTCAGGTTCCCGTGTAATCCTACTCAAAGGTTCCTTAGCTGGAGAGGAAGGTAGGAAAAGGTTAGTGCGATTGCTTTCGAACCATCTCTCTTGCCTGCGTTCAGTCAGACGAGTATCAATACGGATGCAGTAGTTAATAAAGTCACCTAACGCAGTGGGAGGGTCGGCACGAGCAAGTTCATCCTTAATCAGTGGAGATAACCCCTTTCGAAAAATAGATTTTTTGGCGGAACTGTCCCAGGTGGTATCAAGGGCCCATCTCCTGAAATCCAAGGCATATTCAGCTACCGAGTGCTTACCTTGGCGCAAAGCTAACATGGCTGCTTCAGCTGTTGCACCTCGATTGGGGTCATCAAACACCTGCCCCATGGCTGAAATAAAAGCATCAAGGTGATTCAAACAATCATCCTCAGTCTCAATCAGAGGGTTTGCCCACATCAAAGCCTTGTTGGTAAGCAACATAATTATAGTAAGCACCTTAGATCGTTCAGTGGGAAATTGTGAAGCATGTGCAGAAAAAAAAAGATTGCATTGATTAATAAATCCCCTGAATTTCTCACGTTCACCGCCAAAACGAAAAGGGGGCATCTTGGGAATCCCAGAACTCGGGCTACGGCAGGAGCCTGGACTCGCTCTTCTAGAACCTCAATCCTGGCTCGCAAATCCTGGGCAGTCTGTCCAAACACTTGCAAATTGTGATTAGTGAGGTCCTGTAGGCTTGAAAAACGGTCTTTATATTCTGCAAATCTGCAAGGATATTATCAGTCACTCCGCAAAGTTCTTTTATGCGGCCTCCATTTTCAGATCTTTTACAGACGGAAGGATACTTTTGTAAAACAGATAGAATACATGAAAAGTAGATACACAAAGTAAAATATCATGCACGTGACAATAGCGTAAATGGATAATCGACACATCCATTTTAATCAAAGTTAAATGTAGTACAAAAAGAGAGAACAAGAAGCAAGAAAAAAAGAAAAGTGTAAATGAAATAAAAGTGACGAACACTCAGAAAAAACTAGGGAATTGCTCACCTGGAATGGTTGTGAGAAGCACAACCACTGTCATCACAGAAAGTACAACCGACATCGATATCCACAGTTACAGCAGTCGACACAGCCTTTCCAGACCCAGCAGACACTAACGTTTTTGGCTTCAGAATCTTGTAATGTATGTAGTACAGTTCATATAGCGTCTTGTGCTTGGGTGCGATGAAAATACATGAGACACAGGTTTGATATAGAAAGTCTTGTATTACTTCATACAAGTTGGCAAAAATAGTCACACAGTTTGCAGACACAGAAGCAGGAGACACAGCAGGCCAGAGTAATCTAAGCTCAGCAATCACTCTCCACAACAGGTTCAGGATCTTCTTCTCTGTTACCGTAAGTCCATGCAAACGTGGGTCTTTCAAAGAGCAGGGTTCAGAGTCCACAAGTGCTTCAGAGTTCCTCAGTAGGAATAGCTGGAGTACAAGGTCCAAGGCTTTAGGAGTCAGGTCACAGGTTCACTGCAGGCTAGATTCTGAAGCACTGATTGCTCAGCTGTGGCTGCTTAAGAAGCAAAAGGAGAGAATCAGGGCGGGAACATGCAAGCTGGAAACTCCATTTTGACTGAGGGCAAGATAGCTGCAGCAAGACAGAAAGTAAAATGGCTGACGAACAAACTGAGTTTCAGGAACATGTACACAGAACCTTACACATCCCATCTGATTAGTAGGCTGCCTGACTGATAAGGGGGCAATTAATTTGGTGGAGTATCACAGCTGCCTGCCAGTGAAAGTGTACAAATTGCTTGTGTGCAGCATCACATCTGATTAGTAGGCTGCCTGACTGATAAGGGGCAATTAATTTGGTGGAGTATCACAGCTGCCTGCCAGTGAAAGTGTACAAATTGCTTGTGTGCAGCATCACATCTGATTAGTAGGCTGCCTGACTGATAAGGGGGCAATTAATTCGGTGGAGTATCACAGCTGCCTGCCAGTGAAAGTGTACAAATTGCTTGTGTGCAGCATCACATCTGATTAGTAGGCTGCCTGACTGATAAGGGGCAATTAATTTGGTGGAGTAGCACAGCTGCCTGCCACTGACAGTGTACAAATTGCTTGAGTAGAGCATCACATCTGATTAGTAGGCTGCCTGACTGATAAGGGGGAAAATAATTTGGTGGAGTATCACAGCTGCCTGCCAGTGACAGTGTACAAATTGCTTGGGTGCAGCATCACATCTGATTAGTAGGCTGCCTGACTAATAAGGGGGCAATTAATTTGGTGGAGTAGCACAGCTGCCTGCCAGTGAGAGTG